>JACSYO010001050.1:682500-979950 GCA_016806645.1 Ophiodon elongatus
CATGAAATGGTGGACAAGCAGGAAATTCACAACAAGAAGACAACAAGTATGAATTTCACACAAACATGAGCAATGTGGCAAAATAATCCTGAGGTACACTACCCTCTAAAGATAATGAATAAATGGGGTGGTGCGGTGGAGGAGTGGTTTCCACTCTAAAAAAAAAAAAGTGTAATGCATACCAACTGGGTAAAGGATAAAAGGAACTTTTGTAATATTTCAGCTGGCAGTCACAGTATAGGATAAAATGTTGTATTCAATTTCATTACAGAATGTGATTGTCTTCAGGAAAAAATGCCAACTACATCCTCAAATGATTGATGTCACTAATATGTAAAATTATTATACATTTTAAAAAAGTGTCCTTCCCTTCAATTAGCATAACACATTTGAGGATTGTGTTTTTGATCAGAAGAAAAACAAACCAACTATAAAAATGTCAAGGTATCCCTTTGAGATGTGTTTTCCCCATGCTCATTCCCTGCACTTGCCAGTTTCGATTATGTGTTGCTGCATTTTGCTTTGGTATAATAGAAACATGCCACTCCTGCATCCAAACACAATTTGGTACTGATTCATTTTTAGAATGTGTTGGTTGGGTTACATGCTGCTCTCTGCATGCTGCTCTACTACACAAGCAGACCACACTTGTTTCATACTCAATGGAAAACCAAAGGGTGCTGAATGCCGGCCACAGTCAGTGCAGATGATAAACCGATAACACAATGCATGAGTTACCTTGTCTGGTACCTCAGTAGGCTGTTGGGGTTAACTACAAAGCCCAGAGTCAGCAGAAGAAAGGCTGCTTTCCCACCAGGCAACATGAAACACCTCAGAATATTTATTGGGGCCCACGGGGAACGATCTGGCAGCTGGCAAAGTCAAACAGCTCACCTGAAGGAGTCAGGTCAGTATGAGTTCAGCCTTAATGACAAAACCCCCTCCCTTCTCAAGAGGCAGGTTAGCTCTTCATGGGGGAATAGCTTGGAATCATCTGGCACTTTGATGTTTGGGAAAGGACTTTATTTTGTGTATTCACACACCTAATTGTTTCAATAGGTACTAAAACTCTTATTCAGATTGTGAGTGCAAAAGTTAAACAAGTGCCCATTCTTTGATCACTCCATCAGTCGAATGTAAAACTTTATATAGGTCAGAGACAACATAAACAAATCACTTCTCTGTGACCACACACTAAAAATGAATATTTGAGACAGCACAGGTGAAATCAAAGGAGAGAAAGGATTTTGCCTTTTGTCGACCTGAAGACAGTTCTATACATTGTTCCCATCTGGGATGTCAGGTATTGTATCAGTAAAGAAAAGGAGGGAAGATTAGTAAAGGAGCAACTTGGAGGATGGGTAATGTCAGTGCGGGCAGCTTGGTGGAGTAAGTGCAGAAGTAAGATACGAATAGGATATCAAGCTCCACCAAACAGCCCCCTGCTCCATTTTCCGCCACTTTATTCATTTTCCTACCACAATATTGTGCTTAAATGAGCCATTTATTAATTTATATTCTGTTTGGGTTATGTTCTTGGTATTAGTATTTTTTCCCATTTGTATCCTCTCCCTTTTACAACAGCAAATATCTTACTGCTTCTTTTTGCACTTCTGGTCAGATGCTAAGCTACATTTTGTTGTCCTAGTACTTGTACTCTGTGCAATGAGAATAAAGTTGAACCTGAATCTATCTAATTTACCCACATGGATTATCAATCATTTAATCAAATCTAAACAGTGATGCTCATCTCTGCTGGTTATGTAGCCCTAATCCATCTTCCGGGTGTGCTAGTTGCTAGGCTAATTGTGTGAAACACCAGATGTTATCCTGGGCAGTGTTAATTCACAATAAAGAAAAACAAACCACATTTTTTTTATTTTGCTGGGGAAAAAATAATCTATTTCGTTTATTCCAGATGGGATAAAATAAGCAGTCACTCAAATCCCTGAGTAAGACTAATGCTGTCCAGAGAGGGGTCTAGTCCCACTTTGATTTAATTAATCCCACGGCATTAATTGTTTCTTTAATTAAATATGTTCCATTATACTCAATACTGTCTGTATTCGTCATTCCATGAAAACATTCTAATGACACTCCAAGGAACTTTAAGGTAGTAAAAGTGTAGTTTTCTGTCTGTTTGTGTGTCTGTGTGTCCCCATAAAATAAATCATTACATTTTAGGGTGAAGACATAGTTTAAGGTTAGGTTAGGGTAAGTCTCCAGTAATGTTAGTCAATGTATTGTTCCCAAAGGTTATGAAAACACCACTGTGTGTGTGACTATCTTATTGCCTTAAATTTTTCACGTGATCAAAGAAATAATTTGTAGTTCTATTGAAGAAAAGTATAATGCAACAATAACTTAAAACCAAAACAGATAAAGCTGACTTAATGGGGACCACAAGAAGCTTCCCAGTGGGATTCACTTACGTGACTGGGTTGTGGAAACATCTCGCCTGAGTCTTCAAGGCACGTAAGTAATCAAAACCTACCACAAACCACTCAAAACCCTCAGATATCTGCTTGGTCACCCTGAGGACACGACCCCAGAGAGGAAGACAGGGGTTGTTTATGATATCACTTGCAACAGCTGTGTGGAACACTACATCAGTGAAACAGTAAGGACCCTGGGTAAGAGGCTAAAGGATAAAACATGTCCTCCAAATACGTCATTGGTCCATGCCCTCCAGAACAGCAGAAAAACGATCACAGTTTGGGTTGAAATAAGTACTTTTAAAGTTAGAGTGGCTTTGTTGCAATGGTTACAATGTAACCATGCAGTTAAGACTGGGATCAATCATGGTCATCTGGGTTGCAATCGCCTGTAGTTAACTGCGAAATGGAACTATGAAATGTCTAGGGAAAAACTGAATAATGGCTATTCACTTCGCCAGGACTTGACAAGCAGGATTACCCATCAGTCATGGAGTGCAAGCATAGGGCTATGCAGCCAAACCAATATTGAAGTTCCAGCTCCATGTAACAAATATTATTGTTAGTTCTCAGTACAACTGTTAACTGTTGATTAAGTTACTTTCGAACTACAGCAGCTGAGTACTGAACTCATGCTGCAGCCGACTTTGTGCTCTGGAGAGATCAGCATTCCTAGCATTGTTATCAGGCTGTCCATCTCTTCATCTACCTCACTTGAATGCAGACCCCTGCTATTTGCTCATAAACCCCTACGCTCTTCAGTATTACTGTTCGCCAGCTTAACTCCTTTGAAAGGCACACATCATCAATATTACTTATTCCCTTTTGATGCGGTCCACTAAAATAATTCTACTTTGATCAGTGAAACACTGTAGTATTGTAATTATTCTGCTGTTTGAAGCCTTAGGCTCACAGCCTTATTGTTTCTGTTGGGGCCAAAAAGTCTGTCATGTTAGACAAGAAATGCTTCAATTGGAAAGTATATATACAGTTGACTTACCATCTGCAGATTGGTGACACTTTAAAGGATAACCATCACAAACTTCTAAAACCTGCATTTTGCAAGTGTCTAAAACTTCATTCTTCCTTAAAAATCGTCTTTTGTTTGATGTTTTGACAGTGGTGGTACAGAGCACTGTCTAACTTGCCATACCTAAATCTCCCCAAAATGTTAAGTTGGGTTGAAATCTAGTAATCTTTTTAAATAAAAAATGTCTTGGGGTAAATATATTTAAGGTCCTGTTGTCTATTGTGGATACCTAGCTACCCGCCCAAAAAGGAACACATAATTTGAACTTGATTTAAGGCTAGTTGCTTTAGATATTGTTTGAACTCATCTGGTAAACTCCCAGTATGAACCACATCCTCCACTTGCTGGTGCACCACCTGGCAGGTAGCATCAGATATCTAGAGTGTGTGGCAGCATGCCAAGGCCAAGCACATTAATAGAGTCACAGTTTGATGTGTTAATGCTTTCCACTGCCAACATCAAGAGCACTGCAGGGCAAGCCTAGAGAATGACCGACATGAAGAGAATAAGAGGGGGAGGTTGGCAGAGAATGGTAAAACCAGGGAGGCGGTGTGTAAGAAGAAAAATATTTGAAGGGAATGGGAAGAAAGAGACGTGTTAAGGGAGTTGAAGAAATACAAATGAGGAATTTGAGGAGAATGAGAGGATGCAGAAGTAGCCCCCTAGTTTAGTCAGGGAAGGCAATATCTAATTTTTACACTTAACCTTTAAACACCTATCAAAGAAAAGGACCAAACTCCACACTGTAATCAAGTTTTAGAAAAATAACATTTCAATTATTTACTCTGAGAATTTTAAAATAACAAAATGAACCTGTTCTACCCTAGCCTATTTTTGAGGTTTCCACACGAAAAAAGCATGGCCATACTAAAATGAGTACAACTCTGCAACCACAAGGTCTATTTGAATACTTTTGGTGTTATTATAATGGTAATAACTGTGAGATTCTTTAAATAATGTGTAAATATCAGTATACAGCATATGTCACTGGTTAAAAGTAAATGAAGATGGAACACAGAAAAATGAAAAGATTTCAGTTTCGCCTAAAAAAAAAAGCACAGGATGATCATCACTTTAGAATAATGCAGTTGCAGGTTTAATCCTTTTTTATATCATATCACAATATGTGAACACTCTCTCTGCACAGTTTGAATAAAGTGAAGCAGAAAACAATAAAAGAGTTTTTAGTACAGACAGGTCAGAAAAATTCTCTGAAAATTAGGATTTATTGAATAATTTAGTTCTTTATTTCTTTGACCAAAACTATTGTTTTTACTTCTTTTTTCACTAATTATGTTTAATACATCCATATACAGCATTAACATACACAATGTCAAACTAAAATAATGTTTTTTGCTCTGAAATCTCTATAAAATGCATATTTTTGTTTGTTCAAAATCAGAGTTCTGAAGAGTAAAAAGGCTGTAATTTATTCTGTGATCGGTTTTCAGAGCCAAGTGAGACCTCCTGTCCAGCTTCAGAGATAAGTTATAGAGGGGAGGCGGCGAAATTAGATTGACAGCACTGCTAGCCAATACAAAGTCAGTCAGGCCAATTATGGTAATTTCTTTGAGCCATTTCGAAGCTGCTGCCCCCCCCCCCCCCTCCCCGAAGTAAATGTTCAGTCACAAAGACCCCTGGAAACTTTGTTTCTCAGTCAAGGTTTTACATTATCTTCGGGTGGAACTCATGTATTACTTATTACACAATACATTTTTTTCACCCTAAGTCTTTATCTTTATATGAAATTGCTTTTTTAACCATACTTATGACAAAACATAATGTTTATCTTAGTCATCAAGTCACCTATTATTTTAACATTTTTATTACAATGTAGTGCATTTTTACACCCTGGTTACACAGACATAGAGGAAGAGGGAAGAAGAACAGTGTTTTGCTAAATATTTTAAGATGAGGAATTGTGATGAGGGAAACACACATGTCTTTTAACTTTTGTTCTCTTCTTGCTCTACCAGAGAGCATTAAAACAGTAGGAACAGCAGCTTTACCTTCAGGTGCTAGTCTTACAGTGACTCTCATAGACAGCCATTGACTATATTCAGCTCATTATCTCTTTGCTGGAGAAATAGTCAGTAAGCTCATCACTAGCCAGCTTTCTCTTATAAACAGTACACTCATGGAAACTGGCATGTCCTTGACAGATATTTTATTTGACTCATTATTATGCATTATTATTATGCACATGGAACACACTTTTCTGTCAAATAGCATTCATAACTTGTGTACCCTTGTGTTAATGTGCTCTTTGCAGAGTTAGTGGAAAAAAAATTATTTGACAGATGCAAATCTTCAGCATTCAGCCCACAACAGCTTACCATAAGCAATGATGCTTTTGTAGCCAGACCTTTGACTTGGCACCCTCTGCCGTGTTGATTAATTCTAATTTTAAGACAATGATGAGCATGCCACCAAATCAATGTGTTAGTGTTAATTGGAATTTCTTGGCTTTCGTGTTAATTTGCCCCCTCAGGCTCTAATTGGGTGCTGACAGGCAATGTGTCTGTGCCTCAGAAGCCAGGGTGATGTTGGCTTATTTTTTTTCTCTCTCATGAAGAGCCTTGGGGTGACAGTGATGATAAAGAGTGCTTTGTTGGATGAAAAATACATAAAAATCAAGTCACCGTGGACTGTTCATTGTTTATTGGAATAAGTGTGTGTGTGTGAATGTGTGTGGGGTGCATGATTGGTTGCTTAACATTTTTAAACACTGGGAAGGAACTTTGTTTAATTTTAGAGTTGTCTTTCACTGTCTTACTGATTGTCAAATTGAGTGACTAAACTCCTTATTGCTGCTACAAGCATTTGAAACATGAGGCACGCAGCGGCCACTCTTAATAAGTACACCGTTTTTGTTTTTTACAAATCCACTGGTTTATGCTGTTATACTAGGCAATGGAAAAAAAACAAAGATAGAAAAAAAAAATGCACTTGGTCCTTTCCCAGAATATTACTGCAAATGTGCATTTCAATTGTTTTTAAAGAAATTGCCAAGAGGGGACTTACATATACTGAAGTAGAACTTTCTGTGTGCATGCTTTCACCTTACAAATGTGTTTGTTTACCAAAAAGGCTCTCTTTTGTTTCATTCAAAAAATGTATAATTAAACTTTAATGTTTTCAATATAGCATTGCCACTTTAATTTAGAGTTTAGAATTTAGACTTTAATTAGCTTAGGTGCATGCACCAATATCAGGGACTGCAGAATTATTTATATATATATATATATATATATATATATATATATATATATATATATATAAAATGAACTGTATCTCTGCTTAACTGTATTTTATATATTCTTACATTTTAAAGAGTGTTTAAACAGTGTATTAATACTTTTTTCCCTTAGGGGAACTCATTCTACTGTGTAATTGATGGTCATTTTTATGACCGGTTTGAAAATTTGAAGTATGTATTTTAACAATATCTACCTTATTCCTGTGTATTGTATCTTAGTTTCTATTTGCTCTTAATAACTTTATTGGAGTCGGGAGAAAAAAATAAAAAAATCCCAATTGTGGTAGGTTTTGAATCGTTTTGATTATTTTGTTTGGGCTGTTCCAGCATCTTGAGGGTATTCATTTTAATCGTTCATTCACAAATATAGCAAGGTCAGATAAAGTCACCAATTTATTTACTTTTGTTAAATCAGTATAATTTGCTGTACTAACTTGTTCCATATTCATCCATAATTGTGTGTTAAAATTGCTTATTTCAGTCTTAACAGTAAAAGAGGGGACCTTCTAGTCAAATCTAAATTGTGTATAATATAAATGTCTTGGTCAATACATATTATCTGGCCAAAAAACCTTGCTGCAGTTTATCTTGTAAAAAATAAATGATTATACTGTGATAGAATTACATGGATTCAAAAATTGTTTTAAGAAATGTTTCAACATGTACAGTTTAAATTAAATAGGAACTGACATTCTAATGTTAGTTACCTGCAGCCTGCCTCAGAACAAGCAGCATACAAGGATCTTCAAAGTTTTGAAATCCCTTTAAAGGTTTTTTTTTTTGCTTTCTCTTTAATAATTCAGAAATGAATGCAGCATTTATAGTGTGCCTTCCACTTCATGCAAACTCTTAGTTGTTGCAAAGCTGCATCATTAGACAGACGTCAAATGTTTCATCTTGTCTGTTCCCCGATACAATTTAATCTTTATCCAACACATAGTGCAGACATAAGAAAAACTATACATGAAAGTATTTTTTCCCGTGTGCATTTCTTTGCATTATACTGAGTAGGAAACATATTTACAAAAGAGAAAAAAACACTGAGTAATTATTTTCTGTCTTTTTTTACTGACAATGATGTTATCTTTTTCTGCCCTTATGTATACATTCATGCAATAGTGCGAGCGTTACACCATACCATTTTACAAGGGTCCACCGGCATTTTGTTCAGGTTAAGAGGGGATTTCAGTTATGCTGGACAATCCAGGAGCAGACCATTGTGTCTGTTTGAAAACACAACGTACAAAATATAATTCTAGACGTAAAATGCCCTTTTTAAAAGTCTGAATCCTGAGAGGCTGTCGATAAGTCTAGAACTACACTGAATATGTCAATGACCATTTCCTTACAAGTTAAACTGTAAATGTAAAAAGACACATTTCACTTGACAATATTACATTACATTACATGATATTTAGCTGACACTTTTATCCAAAGCGACTTACAATAAGTGTATTCAACCATGAGTAAAAACAGAGCAGAGATACAGTTCATTTTTTATATATATATGTATATAAAAGAAAGTACAATTTCCTCAAGAAAGCCAAACTACCAAGTGCAATATAAGAATGTAAATACCCATAAGACAAATTGGTTGCTGACTCAAAGTTAAATAAAGTATTGGTTGTGTGCTTCCACATTCTACAAACTCTCAGTTCCATAATAACTAATGGTGTGCTACACCACTAGATAGCCTTCAAACATGTTCCACCCACTCTATCCACCATTAAATGTAAATCTTTATTACTTAAACTGTAACCTAAAACAGAAATAACAGTTTAGTTCAAGCATTTTTACATATTTCAAAATAGCTGCATGCAGGTAAATGATTCTCAGCCAAATTATGTATTTTTTTCTGTAGAGATAGTACAGTAAACATTATTTTTACAAAAGAAAAAACTGATCAAACAAAAAAAAAAAAAGTCAAACATTGTCACATAACAACACAAAGATTGTATTTTTCTGTACTTGTGTATAGGAGTGGGAGCATTGCTGCATACCAAACAGTTTTGTACAATTAAAGAGGGGACTGTCTGGGGACCATCTTTTCTGTTTTAGACTGCAAGGCTCAAAACAAAATTTGAAATATAAAGCCTCTACATAAACCTGAGAGATGATCTCGGTAACTCCATCCGAGGACAACTGATAGCAGGTAGGTTGTAAGGAAACTGATTATCATATTGAAACCCAGATTAGTGTTGGTTTAATGTTAGTGAGTAACTGGTGAACCTATTGGAATTAAATACTCGGGTTATAATCATAGCTCATATTTCACAAAGCTACGAACTGAATGCCCCAGGTTTATTTTAGGAAGTAAAATATGTCAAAGAGATGGTCTTCTTGCCTTTGTCTCTGTGAGAGAGGGCTGAGGTGCTGAAGATGAATATTATCCCTAGATTGTCATTCATCATGTCAGCCCTACCCATGCAGTTTCTATCGAAATCTTTGTTCTCATCCTTTTTGTGGAGCAATAAGAAACCTAAAATAAGTCTAAATAAACGTTCAAACCCAAGACATAAAGGAGGTCTGGCTATGCCAGACATTTACCCATATTACTCATTAGTATTTTTGGCTTCGTTGTGGTTTTATCCAAATCCTTCAGCAGAAGTTGATAGTCCAATTATAAATTTTAATTGTAAAATTTCTAAACTGGTTCATAAAAGACTCTTAGAAAAAAAGACGATTAGAAAGTCTTTCCCATCTTGCCCTCTTTGGCAAAGCCGTTCATATTCAGCAGGAGTCACACCATTAGTCAATGCCAGGTGCAGCGTTCAAACATTAAGTGTCTGTGATAAGGTGATAGGAAAATAGTTTCATATAATAATCTATAGTAACAGTATGGTAAATAATGCCTCATTCTTGCCTTAGCAACAAATCTAAAATGCACTAAGGGGTGGCACTGGCGACAGATAAAGGTAAAGATGAAAAATGACGGGCCCCCTTTCCTTAGCCAATTGGCAAAGAATATAGAATACTTCAATAATGTTGTTTATATATGTATGTTATATGTGTAAGTTATATAATCATTCAAATGAAAATGTTGCACAGGTCGTACACTATCCCAGTAAAATATCATACAGTTAATTTGATTGTATCAGATAAATGCTGGCATGCGAATGCCCTTCAAGTGAACTGACCTCTGGTCAGTCGGTGCTACTTCCAAAATTGGGGAAAATTGGGTGGTTTTGTGCCAAATACATTGGTGAGGACTTCTGTTTTAAAAACCTGTAAAAACACATTACCTGTCAACTATCAGTTTGCAACACGATCACGGTTGACACTTTGTCTTTAAGACGCTGTAGCAGGCTCAGTCTTAAAGCCAGATTGAAGATACTGGTATGGTATATAATTAGATGACCAATGAATTGGGTATGACTAGAAAGCTGAGACTCTTGTGGATCTAATCAGCCCAATTGACACTTGACTTAGCCCCTCCCCCCATGGTTATATTTATTAGGCCAGCCAAGCTTCCTTCCTGCACTGGCCAGAAGCAGCAGTGCAGCGCATGGACCACACACACACACACACAAAATCTCTCTTTCCCTCTCTCCCCTGTGACTTTTTCACGTCTTTATTTTCTGTGCTGCAGCTAAATTCACTGTACAGTAGCAAAGTCCTTTCTTTCTCCCACCATTATTTGATTCAGAGATCCATATTCACAAATACATTCTAAACTAAATTTGTGTTGCTCTCAACTAACAGCTATTTATCAATTTTTTTTAATTGGTTATGCAAATCAACCTTAGCGCAAAGCTCTTAAGCTAAATGCACTGTTACTTTATTTAGAGTTTAATACTGAGTGTCACAGTTCAGCTTCCCTTCTCTCCTGTCACTCTCTCTCACTGACCTAATCAGCTTATTCTTTGCACCTGTTAGTCACACCCATCTCGTCAGCGCAATCACTCTCACCTGCCCACTCTGGTATATTAGCCCCAGCTTCACACACATTCACTGCCAGATCGTTCTCCGCATTATGCCAGACTTTCCTGTGTTTACCCTCCGACTGGTTTCCTATTGCCAATCCTGCCTGTTTGGACTTCTCCGCCTTGCCTCTGCCCCGGTAAACGACTCAGACTTCTGTCCCCGACCGCAAGATTCTTGCCTTGCCTTTTCCCCGGTAAGTTGCCATAGCCTTCTGTCCCCGACCACGAAAATAGCTTCTGCTTCCTGTGTGCCTTCTCCCCTGACGGTGATCCGAGACTGTCTCTGCTTGCTTTGCTCAACAATTCTGTGTCTGTCGTACTGCTCCTGTGTCCTTACCTCACCTGTTACTGAGGCATTCATTTAAAAAATTTGAAGAAACATTCAAAGATGACCCAATCAGAATTGATAATTCTCAACGGACATGAAATAAAGTGTCTTGTAGACCCTTACACTGCCAGACTGTCTATTTTGCTAAGTGTCCCAAGTGATTCTGACTTTTATTTGGTTCTGCCTCCTTGTAACTATTGTGATTGCCCAGGTGCTCACTACTGTCTGCTTTCTTAGACATTTGGATGTCTTTGTCTTTACCCTGTGACGGCCTCAGGGCCTCTTTCTGGACTTGGGTGTGTTGCTGTGTTTGTCTTTCAGTGTAAAATAAAAACAGTTTTCACTACAACTTCTGCATCTTTATTCTGTGTATGAGTATAGCACATGCAGCTACTAACAAGCATTTCATTAAAATGTGACCTTGGCTTATACAATACCATACTCCATTAGTAATGCAGGTCTTTTGATAATAGAGTAGGACTTCAGTTACTAGCTCTCCGACAGTATCTCTCAGTCTACAGGAACCGAATGTCCCCTGCTTTTCCCTTACTAAAGAGCTAGGTTCCTCGAGGCCGGCCCTCTGCACATGTCCTCCCAGCATGCATTCATAGAGGGCACAGTAGTTTCAGCTTCTGCCATTTTTGTTAAGATGACCTGAAAGTATTACTACAGGCTATTATGGTGTTATTGTAAGAAAGCGCTCGTTCACGCCAAGCTCCTATTCAATGATTATCGTCAGCAGTAGCTGCTTTCCTTTCTTCTAGTGACTCATTTGAGAGTCTTCTGCTCCACACTCTTTCTTTGTGGATACCTGGAAAGGATCTTAGTTTTCCTATGTCATTATTGGTGTTTGAGCAGCATGTATTTTTTGGCTTTTAGTTAAAGTGTATCAGCATCACCCAGGGAAATGTATTTGCATGTCACTGCCACCTAAACGGTAAAAAAGCAGCACTGGCACACAATGCCATGTCCTCTTGGACAATGGGTACAGCAATAGCAGCCTCTCACAAGTTGATTTCCTATCTAAAAGGAGCATCGTATCTGCTTCACTCACCACCTAACCTTGGTCTCTAAAATAACTCATAGGTGTCTTTTGCATCTGCAACTAGCATCAGTGTTTTACAATAAACACAAAATCCCCCGTGCTTATGTGTACATTAAACATTTTTGTTTTGATTTATTTTCTTCATAGTTTTTCTGCACATCAACAGGTTGGAGATGGACACATTGAAAACAGTTCACAAGCTCCATAAAAGTGTGAATTGCTCAAAACGTTTTACTCCACTAACTCACTCAGGACTGTCCGTTCTTGCCAGTTTTAACCCAGCGTCTCCATCCTAAACACCAGGTACCTCGAATCATGGCTGCGTTAGTCATCTCTTTTTAAAAGGAAACTAGACAAAATTTTGCCTCCACATTTTTATTATATAACAGATAAATGTGTCTGGTTAGCAACATGTGGTGATTGTTCTGGTTCAAAACTAAAGTTTAATAATGAAGTCAAGACAGACAACAATAAGCGTCCTTTGAGGAAACCTCTCCAAGGGATTCCCAAACTGTCAGTGTGTTGTAATGGGGATAGCATTGTGATTAAAGGAGGTGAAAGTGATTGGCCATGCTTGTCCTAGCCTTTATGCACCCACCTATGATGCGTTAATTCTGATCCCACCTTTTGCCCAAGTGTACCAAGGGAGCCTGGCCTTGAAATTGCCAAAAGTACACTTGGCACGCTCTCAAAGCACTTGGCAGAATTCACCTAACTACGATCTGGTCGTGCCGCTGTGTTCACAAAAATGGAGCCCGTCGGATCACTTTGATTTAATTTGAAATGGTTGATTATGATTGGATTAAGGTCCAACATGTTAGATGCCATAGGCTGAGACATTATCGGCAATATTCTTTGACCGTAATACCTGGCTTAGACATAACCATAACACCTGAAAGTGGAGGGGATAAAAAGTCTTGAGTACATTGGAATGTTGGTTAATATTAAACAGCTTTAACAAAAGGATCTGGACCAATGATTTAAATGTCCTCTCTCTATTTAATTGATGGAAACACGTGATTTGGATTTTGTTATCAACATAAAAAGAGACATTGTATGTTTTCATCCGTATATCATTAAATAAAATAAATATACTAGAATAACTTTATTAAACATTAAATATAAATTGGATAAACCACATTTTAGATCAAATATTCCTATTTTTAAAGGCAATCATTAACTGTTGTAAACAGAGATTATGTCAGTCAAGATCAGTGTATTTTACTTAAAGTTACCACAGCTAGCAGTTGGAATTCTCTCAGCTTTTCCACAGTCCTAGATAATGTGGCAATAACACCTCCCATATCAAGACAAACAGGTGCAGGTTTAAAGCAGCTTCAATGCAACCTTTAGAAGTGCTGATAACAGAATTATGAGACTAATCAAGAGGATCATACTTCACTCACATCTGAACAGCGTGCAATAAATAAAATCCTATCAACCTGACCTTTGTAAGAGCAGGAAGCAGTAGAATGTGGAAAATGAAATGCTCAACTCCTGAGTGGACGATTACAGAGACAATAAAGCAGCTTGTTCATCAGATACAGGCAAAAATATTCAAATTTGACATTTGAATCAGGATGTTTTACATTTGCAGAGTAAAGTCCAGCTCTTTTGGTATGGTGATAATGCATGGAATACTAAACGGCTGACCAGGAGAGTACAGTTGAATAAGGCCGGCATGTCAGCTAATTTCCCTGGTAACAAAAAGGCCAAATGAACAGCATGATGTGATTCTGCTGTTATTTAGTGCATGTTCAAAACAATGTTCTCATTACCAAGGGACTCAAAGGCCAAAATAGAATCTCTTCATGTTTTGGCAGAAGTGCCTTGCAAATTGTGCTAATTTCAAAGAGTTGGCATTCAATAAATTGAACCACTTGGCCTAAGAACGACTAATGTTCAACTGCAGCTTGAATTGAGTGGGTTTCCTCAGTTATTTTCTGTGTATTCCTCTAGAATTGAAAAAATCGTGCCATTTTTTTGCAAAATGCCATTTTGAAAGACTGTTGAACATACAATCTTTCCATAAACAGTTTTAAACTAACCAAGCTGCCTGCATTGCAGCAGATGAGTTGCAAAGAGGCACAGCAGTGTGTGTACTGGTAGTCCTGTTAGCTGTTAGACAAACTGTTCAAAACAACAAAAGTGAGCCAACTAACAACCAGTGATGTATGCAACCAATGGGCAGTAAGGCGTTGTAAAACACCCATCATTCAAAATAAAAAACATGCAAGCAATCCGCTTGAAGTCGTCGTATAAAACACTTCATACACTCTTGCCATAACGCACTTCATAACATCTTGTTATCACTAGCAGCCCCTATCTGCCATGTGCTGGTTAGGAGCAGTGAGTAAGGAATTGCCAGGCAGTCTATGGCAGTGGAAAACAGACTATAAAAGGTGTTTTGAATAAGTTTGAGTCATCGTAGCTAGGAGAGGCTTTTGAGCATGCAGCCATAACTAAGCATTTAAAAAAAATGCAGTTTGTTGCAGCAGAATGTGATATTAGCCGTGGACAGACACAGAGGTGCTCACTCAACTCACTCACACACACAACAAATTGCATGACCCTCCTGGCAGAGGTAATAATAATGGTAAATGGACCTGTATTTGTATAGCGCTCTACTCTTCCGACCACTCAAAGCGCTTTAACACTACATGACTTCATTCACCCCCCTTCATTCACTGATGACAGTGGCTAACATACAACATTCACACACCGTAGGCACAGCTACGGGAGGAATTTGGGGTTAAGTGTCTTGCCCAAGGACACATCAACATGGGCTAGCAGAGCCGAGGATCGAACCGCCGATTCTCTGATTGAAGGACGACCCTGCTCACCACTAAGCCACAGTCCCCAATAACTGAAAGTCATAATGTATCCCTTTTGTGTTTCTCTGACTCTCCATGATGGCTTCTTTAGAGTCTTAGACAAAAACGAAACAGTCTCAGGAGGTGAAAAGTTTGCCCTTTGAAGACAGAGATGCACCACGGATAGCCCTCTAAACACTGTAAACACCTGATCCTAGACTGATGCGAGCTGCGGCGATGTATGGCAATGCTGTAACAACATCGCATGTAATTACAATCTCTGGGAAATTATACCCCTGCCAATATAACAATGTAATTATCGGAAGGTAGCATGGGCTTTTGTTAACTTAAGTTTGGTGCATGACAAAAAGAAAGTTAACGAGTGTTTGTGTGTCTCCTGTCTGATTCCAGTTGCTGACCTGAGCTTAATATGCTGGCACCCAGAAAGCAATCAGGAGAGTGTCTAATTGTAATCACTGTTGGCTCATACATTACTGTACGGATGTAATTACGTTGACAAGGGACATATAATTTTCACCTCAACAATAAAAATTACTATCTAGCTCAATTCTTAATTTATTCTTGAGCTACTCTTAGTAACATTAAACCAAGATTTAAGAGCGGCCTACAGATATGTTTTATTTTGACATATGTTAACTTGAGCAAGGCCATACAGCCATTAAGAAAAATTGTGTATGAAGCCATGACCCATTTTGCCCATTGTAATGTCTACCATAACACTACAATCATGCAGTATTATATTATGTAATCAATACATTAGATGCAGCTTGCTTTGGAATTCAAATACTCATTCAAAAAGATTGTTATATGTTGTAAAAAAATGGTAAGAGAGAGCAAACGAGAATGGGTGATGGTGAAAAAGCCAAAATTCACACAAACGGAAACAACTGTTGGTACATATCGAATTGTGGTAGTTCATTTATAAAATATTTCATACAGATCAATGCATTTACATTGTCCAGAGACACAATTGTGAAACATCAGAATTATCAAGCACTCCCTGCAAACACAGATACATCATTTGGGAACATTGTACTGATCTACTCACATCAGGTTGGTAAAAAGGCCACCAAATTTGACTTCCTGCTAATTTTCAATTTAAAGCATCTTGTCCATCAATGCGTGGCTTACTTAAGACTCACCTTTCAGTCAAGTTATTCTTTATAGACTCTTTTGGCAACATAGTAATATATTATCATACTGTACAATGAAAAATTCAACTATACTAGTCTTCTTCCATTGTTTAACCATTGCCCTCACCAATAAGCTAATAGATAAACCAAATTGTAAAGAACCTAAAGGGTAGCACTTTTTATGATGCACGTCTAAAATGCATTATAATCCTACTTTATAATAGGTTTTATGACCATACTGCATACATGATGATTAAAATGTATCATAAGTTCAATACATTTTTTGTTTTGTCTTAATTCAAGCAGCAGCAAATGCACATATTCTCATTGTGCATGTGTATCTCCATGTTTTTGTGGCAGGTATAAGATGACTAAGACAGGAATGTACAGCTTTCATGAAATATAAATGAATAAAAGGCAGTGTTTCACTTTACTTAATTGAGGAAAATATCAGATTTCAAGTAAAAGAAAATAATATTTTAGGTTGTTTTGTCTGTTATACATTGTGGAATGTCATTTTGGTAACCTTAAAACCAGACAAGGGTTAAGAGAAAACTGGCAACCTCTTTACACTAGTGCCACCGGGTCAGATCTGATGATTGTTGCAGCACATGAACAAAAAGGGGAGTTCGCAGTATTTTTTAACACCTTCAGTAGACACCAGAGAGAGACATCGTCTTTGCAGAAGGAAACAATTGGTTTCACAGAGTATAGTCTCAGTTTTGATTAACGCTAACACCACTGAAATGTGTTTAAGACAATTGCCTCAATATTTTTTTAAACACTTTCTAGACCACATACTCACAATTAACCTAAATTTATTTTTTAACATGAGACTGAACACAGGAGATACCTCAAGGACAGTGTCAAACTCCAGCTCATAGCACAGCTTAAGGCCAAGCCGCAACTATAAAAAGCGTTCTTCCCTCATCTGATGTACAGCATCAGTACTTCCAATATGACTAGGAAAGCCTAAACGAATGCCCAAAGATTGCTAAGCTTAGAGTGGGCCACTGTGTGTACAGTATATGTACACACACCCTGGTTGGATTGTGTGTCTGTTCTATATGTTGTTATGAAGTGCAGTGGAGCAAAGAGGCATTATCTAGCCCTGAGGTGTGAGTTAAGGCCTTCCAGCTACAGAGGGGGAAATGACTTGAAGCACCTGGACACAATGTCAATACTGGAAAAAGCAAACATGGTCCAATGGTAATATACTGTTAACCATAGGATGCAATATGACCAGTGCCGGGTCTGTGGACATATGCTTCAGTTGGTACAACTCAAGGTCTTTCTTCTAACCTTTAACAGATCATATTTTGATATATAACCTAATACTTAATAATCAGACTGACTATGTGTGATATTACAAAAAAAGGCCAAGATACGAATCTATATTTAACGAGTTTTACGGAGACCGCTCATCTGTCATGCCGAGTAATAAAAAAAATAAAAGTTTGATAACAATCTGAAGTTCAGAACTAGCAGAACGGTGGCACAGCAGTAATTAAATTGAAGGTTGTTTTGAGGAATATAGAAAATGAAAGTCATGGTCCTTTTAATAAGTGTGCACATGAACTCTAGAAAAGCTGACTTCCAACATAATTACATTTTGTAATTAGAAAAGGGCCTCTGCCCAGATGCATTGGACGTGCTGCTTCAAGACAGATGCTGTCTGTAATAAAGAGTGGGCTGATGGGTATTTTCAGTGAATCTGAAAATACTTTAGAGATTGTAAGAAAGAGAAAAGGAGTGGTAAACATCTAAAGTTAAATTAAAATGTAGTGTTCTATCTAATTAGTTTTTCGTTAAAAATACAGAAAAACAACATAATTCAGTTTCCCTCTTCATAAAGTGACCCACCAATCCTTTTCTTTTGTACGTCTCCAGGTTGTATCTGGCAACATCTACTCACTGCTGCTAATCTTGTGTCTAGCTTTAGATAGGCATGTCTATTATAAAGCCTGCTGGCTATTGATTTTTACCACAGTGAGGGAGTGTCTGTGTTTACTCATCTGATTGGATGGCGGATAGTGACCCCCTTTCACTTCCTCTGCCATGCAGATAAGACTGGCAGAGTGAAGGGAAGGAGTAGGTGAATGCAGGAAGGGAGGGTAAGTGAGCCTGTCAAGTACAGATGTGAAAGAATGGGAAGAGAAAGAGAATGGGTGGAGGGCAAGGGTAGTCGATAGTCAGACAAAACGTTACTTCAAACAGCTCTGTGCTGCAGACCTGATCAATAAATAGATATGACAAGTTAAGTTGTAAAGCCATAGAATGAGACGCAGTGGTGGGAGTGAGTGAAATTGAGAGGTTCAGGGGCCTGACATAAGAATAAGAATAAGATAAGGAAGAATAGGCCATTGTCAAGAAGTAGTAAACATTAACATCTCAGACTGACCAGACAATTTACTACGCATCACACACACTTTTATTTTCGATTTCAAACGTCACTTTACATAATCTGTTTTACAATTTTCCTCAACGCATCCTGCTGTTTAGTGCTTTAGACTTCTTACTGTGTTTTCTATCCCTGCAGGCAGCCACTGATTTCAGTTAATTTTATTACAGATGAACATCAACACATCATTAACACTTGATTGAGTCAGACAATCCATCATAGTGAACTACATGTCTGCTGTTGTTGCAATCAAAATTATGTTATTATCATGTGATAAAGCATTTCATATATGACTGATTGACACACTGCACATTGTTGTAGTAGAGCTGCCCAGTGAGTGCTAGCTCTCAGTCCTAGTATACTGTATGAAGCAGGCTAGTGTTTTAAATGAGCATGAGTTACTGTTCGGTAACTTACTGTTAAGGAAAACATAAAAAAAGAATCCAAGCTGTCAAATATAGTACCGGTATGTTAGCTTAACCAAACCAAACCGCAAAAGATTCCACTCTGCTGCACATTTCAGGGAGACACCAAGTTAAAATTGTGATGTCGTCCCTTTGCGTGATATCTACTGACATTTTCCACATCTGCACATCCTCAGAACCAACCCTACAATAACCATAGTCCCTTTGGTACCGACCATCAGTCTCATCTCCCTTCCACTCATCTCATCACACACTTGTGCATCCCCATCTGACCCGTAAGCATCTGAACATCCCCATGGCCCTCACTCAGCTGCAGTCTCAACTGCTCCTATGCAGCCTGAGTGCTTCACTCTTTCCTGCATAAAGGAAGAGTCAGGCCACCTATATATGCTGTTGTGCACACAATTTGAGATGACAGGTAAAGTGGCTTACCTACCCTCTGGGGCTGCTGATACAGGGAATCAAAACCTACAGATATCTAAGAAGGTACTATGCCTTGCATGTGGGCGTGGGGGTGAGGGACATGGAGTCAAAGTAGTGAGGGTGGAGGTAAGGTGAGGTAAAAGTGGGAAGGTGTGAATGGGGAAAGACATCCAAAATATGTTCACATATTGTCTTCCACAAACTGTTGTAACAATGGTGGAGTCTAATGTAGAGATTTGCATGTCATCTCACCTCAAGGTTGTTATTATCCAGCTGCAGAGTGAAATGTTATTGTCCAGTTAACCCTGAAGCAGTTAGATTCACTTATATATGTTTGCACTGTCAATCAAGTAGCATTGTACATGATAAACCAATAAACATAGCACCATATTCCAACATATAGTTAGGTTATAAGATAAGTATATCAAACAGATGAGATTTCATAAAGTGTTGGGTTAGAGATATTGAAGGTAGGGAATGATTGACAGGAGTGAGAATTAATCTTTGACCCTGTGTTTACATGCCAGCAAATTTATTTTCAATGATATTTGAGGTGTTTTGGGTCATATGCTATATGTTTCGGCTGCGCAATGTATTGGCAGTAGCAAGCGAGGTTGTGGCTCTCAAAGGGATGTTAGCTGATATAGCACTGCAAAGTCATAACAAAGAACTGGGTCAACAATGTCAGAAAAAACACAAATACAGTGAATCTCATTGTGAGATAGACAAGACGTGCAAAAACATTTTATCATATAAAAAATGCAGGTTGGTCTTTTTTTGGTATCTGCTTTTAATGCCTGTGATAGCACGACTGTCAGTTACATTGGCCTTGGGCTACATACTTCAAAGTACATATCTTATCAATATGAGTGACAAATTCCGTGGTGTGAACTTGACCGACTTAGCAAGAAGAAGGCATGACTGGCAAAAATGCAGTTAACTCAAGGTGAAAGGTTGCATATAATTGCATTTGAAATGGTAGAGGAAGATAATACATTTTTTTGTAACATAGTTGGTAAAGGGAGCTAGGCTGATTTGATGAGGTTTTGAATTTCAGAGCGAATGTGAAAGTGGAGCAGAAGTGGAAAAGGAGATGTTGACAGGTTGCACTCGATTTCACACCTGGATGAATGTGTTCCCATTTCCCTTATAAGAGCCAACTGGATTGACCCATAGTGGTGATATCATATCTCATCATCCACTCTGCTAGCCAAACTGAACTGAAGCCTCATCTGCCTAAAGGTGGAGATAAGGTCTCATATCATCTAGGGATATGTTTCAATAGAAATAGATTAAGGTTATTATTATTATCTTCAGCCTATTCAAACAGTAATGTTATTGACAGCATATGTTCCTGCTTGAGATATCCTCCTATATAAAAACCAGTAGGGGTGGGAATGACCAGAGGCCCCACGGTATGATATTATCACCATACTTAAGTCCCGATATGATATAATTGCGATATTACGATATGCTGAGTATTGATAAATCAAACATTGCGATAAATTGCGATATTATATTGCAAATTATTCAGTTTGTCAACACCCGTTTTATCTAATAAGATCAAGTTTTCATTCGGTTCATGTCACTTCAGTCCATTTCTAATAGGCCTTAAGACAAATATTTATCATCAACTATTTCCTTTTACTTTGTTGAAGTCATCTATAGTTGTGATTTGCAGACAAATATACACCATATACTTACCAAATGTAATGTGCTGTAAAATCGTCTGTGGCCACACGGAGACTGCAGGTGAAACGAGAATTCAACGTTGATTCTTTTGTCACGTAACTTCCATAACTATTTTAACCCAAACGATGATCTTTTTATAAACCTAAGTAGTTTTGGTGCCTAAACCCGAACTAAGTATTTTACAATATTTTCCTAAACCTAACTAAGTATTTTACGATCCTGTCCTAAACCTTTTTTAGTTTATTTTGTATTTTTTTGCATCAACCTAACTAAGATGTTTCCTGTGAAGACGGAAGTTTAATTATAAAAGACTGTATGCTAACAAGTGTAAATTAACATGTTACTGGCTTTAATAGGAAAACGCACGAAAAAATGTGTAACTTTTCATCAGAGATCATACGAACCATTTTTTGAGGATATGCTTGAATGGTTGAAAAGTGACAGGAATATTCTGTTTTTTTTGCAGTAAGACAAAGGAAGTCAATGTGAAATTAAACTCTTCACAACAAAACATACCTAGTAGTAAATGTGTAAAACAGTCAGTTGAGCAGTTTTCTATTCTCCCTTTGATCCAGGTAAAGCATAACTGAAGCGGTAATACTGTATCTCTTACATACTCATGATCTTGACCATTACCTCCATTAACTCCCTATAATCCCACAGATCTGCTATAATGCATGGCCATTGACTGTGGAAACTGACACTGGGGCACTTGATGGCTTGCAATGCACCTGGTAGCTCTTAACTGCAGGCAAAACAGTAAAGCAAACACATAGATGAAGCATTTGTCTGCAGCCCCTCCTGGATTGTGTGACAGGCAGCAGCGGTGGGGAGATTCCATCAACCTGACAGGTTGCCTCTTGCAAGAGAAGAGTTAATTGCTGTGGGACCGGAGCAGCCTTCAACATCCATCAACAAACCTCCTTCCAGGTCTGTGGGGTTGGAGGTTGGGTGAAGTATTGAGAGGGAGGGGATACCAGAGAGGGCCACAGAGGGCAGAGAGATGTGGGAAACATCTGATTTCCTTTGACATCTCGGGCAAATAATCTTCAAAACAAAACACTTCTGCTGAACTGATGTCCATTGTGGACAAGTTGGGTTTCAGCCTGAGTCACAGATTCCAGACAGTCAAATTACCAAACAACTACTAAAATTGCATCTTCGAATTATATGGATCCATTTTGTCAGAAAAAGGGCCCCAAGAAACCATTTGTCAACATGTTAGTTTTATATATCCATTTCTCCTTCGTGTTTTAATTTTTTTTGTCAGCCTTTGCTAGTTACTTATCAACACTTTGAATGATTGCTGATTACTGAGATATAAGCTCTGTCTCAGTAAAGCCCATTGACACATTTTGTTAAACAGCTATTCAAATAGTAATTTGTGAGTTTTGGAATATTTGTCCAAGGATGTATTTTCATCCAAATCATCTGTTAAGACTCTGCAACATCAAACTGGGAGTGAGTGGAGGGATTTTAAAACCAGAAGCTCAGCTTCAAGGTCTTTACCATAGACTGTAAAAATATGGATGTGAAGCTCTAAGTGGGGGGCTCCGACCAGCTCCATCTTGGCAGTGACGACACAGTCTAACTCCCAGCTAATCCAAAAATGGGCAAGGAGCTTAGGCGGGCCCGGGTGACACAGCAAAGCAGATGGCTAGCAGCTTTGAGTGACATGTGGGTGCTGTACCAGGTCTCAAAGTGGCACACCCTCAATTATACCTAACTTCAGGCCTTAATAAAATTTAAACTGGTGAAAAAAATGTAACCCCCCCCAAAAAAATGTTCATGAATGGGGAAATTAGCTGGAGTAACCAAAACTGATTTGATTTTTTTTTCAGGCTGTAAACGTGTATTTCTGCTATGAAGTTGGGCATTTCAACTTCGCAGTCTATTTGGAGAGACAGCCTAAAGTGGCAGAACTGCAGTTTTTGGCACTTAATTTCTCAGCACCGTAGGTGGCCGTTTAGTCTTTACACACCAGCAAAATACTATTCATACCGGCAGCCAATTCACGACAGTTGCAGTACTTTTTCAACAAAAGGTTTGATATGATTTGCACAAGCAGAGGACTAGCTACCGGGATCCTATCAACCTTGATCAGAAAAAAAATCCCATTTTTCTGCTGCGTAATATGTGTAATCGTGACAAAAACAAGTTTGAAAAGAATATATTGATGTGCAAATTATTTAATACGAAAAAAAAAACACCCTCGGGTGTAAGGGCCTTTAGTCTTTGAAAGCAACATTTGAACTAAAGCTGTCTATTATACAATTAGTCATAACACATTATTTTCTGCAGTGGCAAAAGGATTAATATTTAACAGTGGAGTGGTGACCTGATGCTCTTTCAGATCAACCAGAAACTGGCCTAAAGATTCAAGGAAATTGATGCTTTGAATGTCATATATGCTACATTAAAGATTGGGCAAAAAGAAGATCAGTGGATGAGGGGCAGAAAATAAAATTATTCAACTTTAATGAATAAAATCACAAAAAGAAGGTCAGTATAAAAGAAATATTCTGCATGAAGAATACCTCCACAGAGATGTATCCAAATTCCAGACAAGTTAATGTTACAAGGCCAGACATGAGTGGGCTGCTGGGGCAGTAATATGAAGGTATTGAATAATGCTCTCACTGCAAGGGCCATAAGACACATATAGACCAAAACAGGTAAAAATAGATGAATGATACAAGTAATGTAACATGACCCGCCAATTTGTAACACAGAACCATCTGAGAGGCCATCATTGGAAACTATTTGGAAAAGGGCAGCCACGCTCAGAAAATTACCTGCCAGGTTAATTGGATGAACAATCTTTCAAACACTTTCAATAGTGAGAAGAGAGAAAACATCTTTTTTTTACGGAGTAAAGCTTTCAGTGCCGTCTTCTTTCAATGAAGAAATACTCTCCAGTTTAGATATAACTGATGCTATTGCAGCATCTACTCTAACCTCTTTAGGAGCTTCCATTGTTGTTTTGAACAATCACCTTTCTGTGTCGTCTCGCACACACCTAATAGACCATAGATGCCACCAGCTCCTTGCAGAATGCCGATTGGTTCATGCATTACTTAAAGCCTGACAAAATAGATTTTTGTGTGATACACAATCCCAAGATTTTTGCATGATCTTGTGACATCGCGAGAATGCAACTGCCGTGCAAGGTAAGGAGTAATGCATGTCTAAATTGACATTTGATGTCGTATGAGAAAAAAAAATTGGCTGCGAAATAATGAGACCGTTAAAGCTGAACATAATCAACCCACCAAGTTTACTGTGCACTGGCAAATCATATATGCATGACCTACAAGTGATATTTGAGCACCCAAGATGTAACAACGTTCTCCTACACTCATATATACATGAAAGGCATCCTTTCAAACCATATTTATGTGGCTATATCTTGTCCTTACAACCACCAACCAGTGTAACTACAGCTCTCTACACACACTTACAAGTTGGGGAAGTTCTGAAGAGACCCCCCCATAAATCTAGTGAAACATTCAACATTATAAAAATGGCTACATAATTGACAGTGCTTGTGATATTCATCAACAAGGACCCCGTAATACTCAAGCACACAAAACACAGCAATTTTGATGAGGAGAAGGGAGATGGGAACAAACTGTCCTTGTGATTTCAGAAATAAGAGGAAGAAGTGGAAGAACAAAGAGAGCATTGCCAGTGATAGAATGCATAATAGAAACTTTGAGTAAGTCTATTACAGGATACCTAGCGAACCAATTGTATCATTAACCTCCTTACTTAGTGTGGTCCCACTTGTGTTAAATAGCGGCACAAGAGGGAAAACTCTCATGCCTCTGTATGAGATGGAGCTGACTATTTGTTTCTGTTGAAGTTAACGATAAAAAAATGGCAGTGGGACAACAGAATGAGAAAGTATAACGTCAGTAGAAAAATAATAGTCTATAAAAAATACATCAATAAGCTAAGACATAACTGAGTTAATATGAATGTCAGGGAAATGTTAATGCTATATCAATGGGCTATTGAGTACCACTGCAGTATAGGTTATGGGGTAGATAACTATGTTTTGAAGAAAAATTAGGAGAACATAGTTCAGAATTACTTTATGTTTTAAGTTATTCTCAAATTTAATAGGTTTTGTTTTTTTATAACTTTATAACTTATTTTGTATTAACAATTGCATCTTGGGTATGTTTGGCGATTGCATTCTTTCCGGATGATTATTGAGTGAAGTCACACAAAGTGGTCTTTTTCACAAAGTACCCTCTTTTTGTTACTCTACTTAACGTATGTACAGACTTGAGGTCACCCATTCACAGCTGTTTAGAAATATGCAGGATCTAGCAAATATTGGTCTGCTTACAGCTGGAGCAGTGATGGAGCAAAATCCTTATGTGATTTGGACCACGCTACAACCTCCACAATGATTGCAGTGCATGTTGTTTTCTTATTGAAGCAACCAATCACTTAGAACATGAACTATACCTATCATACTGATAAAGGGTCTTTCAAGCTGAAGGATGATGCTCTCATTCAACTATTTATTGAACTGGAAGCGGACGAACTGGAAGCGGACGAAAAAAAACAATATAGGATAGAACCTTGGCTCTCATTTATGAATAGGATGTAATTTTGTTTTATTTATGATGTATTTTAGAGGAATTTCCCGAAAACCCAGCATTGTATTTGTTGGGATATGGCAGGAGCTTGTTTGGTTATCAGCAAGTATGAAAACTACTTGCAAGGCAGATCCTCACCGCTGCAGTAAAATACAGCAACTGTTTATCACACAGAAACCTGACTGGCGAACTCAGATTCGGCACCCGCGGCACTGTTCATTTAACTAATAAAGTTACAGTTACAACCCTACTCGCGGTGACTGATCTAAACACAACACTTTTACAACAGCATGCAATAACACTCTTAAAAAAGCATTGAAATAACACAATTACCACAGCAACAACACAACAGTAATTTTACACAGCACTAAAGGAACTCGGCGGCCCGTAAACATACAAAATAATAACATGTTAACAACACAGTTAAAGAAAACAAACACACTTTGACCTATCTCTGCCCAGACACAAGACTCTTACTTTGAGGTGGCTTCGTAGCAGTCAATGTGGTTCTTCGAATTCTCAATAGGTGATCCAGAGCTTCCGTATGGCAGCGGGAATTCTCCGGAAGTTAAGGGAATTTTCTTCCTTTCAACCGGCAAATGTTAACTTGAATGGGAAGAAATTGGGGCATATAAGTTATTCTTCTCTTCCTCTGAATAATGTGATTCTTCCTTCTGCAGGTTAAAGTTGGCGGAGTACGGGGCAAGTTGTATGCTTCTCCTTCAGATCCAAAACAGTCTATTGTTCAACCAGGAAATGTAAAACTATTATTAGGTTTCTTAAAGCATCAACGTTGTCCGCGCCCCCTTACATGCGAATAGAATAGCTTGGGATGGCTCAGAGTTGTAGCGTGTATTTTTATAGTCTCAGTGGCGTCAGGGCCGTAGCACAGGTAGCCCCTGTGTTGCCTATGGCCCTTGTCCAATGAGACCCCAATGTTGGGTTTGGACACATTAGGTGAGATTTAACATCTGGTGTGGTTAAACTCAAATCAGGCTGTTAAACTTCCTAAACAACTTCCTTTGTTTCAGACTTCAATGGAGGGTTCATAACAGTTCAGTATGAGAAAAGAAAAGAAAATGCATTGAGTGAGATGTGGAGGTTTATGCACATGCACTATTGTATTGGTTCAATTGGAGAAGCTATAGGTAGACTTTTAAGTGATACTGATATCAAGCTTGTAGTTTACAGACAGTTCTTATTAAATCTCATGAAATGTTCGATTAAAGTAGCTTTATTTATTGCATTTTTCTCATTTGGTTCCTATGATGACCCTACTGTGCATCCTGAGGGGGTCTAACAATTTTAATAAATCACTTTTTGTTACCTTGTGATGAGATAATTGTGACACCTCAGCAGTAATTTTATTAGAAACCTATTTAGGTGGCAGATGAGGAAAAGCCGGTAGGCAGAGTTAAAGGTGTCTCTGGTTGTAATTGATTTACCTCAGATGAGCAGAAAGAAGCGTGATAGTGTGGGTTCATCTGATTTTGATATTAATTAACTGATTTCTTGTCTCTCATCCAATTATCTCAATAATGGAACATATTTTTACTTTAATTATGAACTTTTGTTACAAATAGTGAATGCTAATTCCTTAACAATGTGTACTGAAAGCCTCTTGGTGACCAAACTTACACCCCTCCTTTCTTCCATTCCGCGCTGAGAAGCTAAGATAAGCGTCAGACTCCTGTAGCATCCATATCGTGGGCCATCGCCGCTTTGCTGATGTGGACACTAAATAAACTGGTAGCTTTTAGCAGATGTAATCAGAAAGATGAAGCTGACCTGATGGAGGAAGATAGCCAGAGGCTGCTGGCAGGCTGGACCACACTGTTGGCTTGCTTTAATTTCAAAGAAGAATGAAAAGAAATAGTTCCTGTACCACTGCTCCTCCAGCCTCACTACCGTTTTCTGTCAGAGTCTCTGTTTTCCCCAATTCCTATAAAGAGGAAGGATTTTTAAGCGACCGTGCCTAACTGTCACTGTGAGGTGGAAAACAACAGAAAATGCACTTAACATAACCGCTTATGTTGAAACACATATAGTGAATTATGTGTATAGAATTTGCTGGGGAGAAGGATGTCTGAAATACCCTGCTGTGCCCACAACCTGGTACCGGATGAGTGGATGAGAATGGAGTCCATTACAATGTAATATATTTTGCATTCGACGGCTCACGTTACAGCAGATGTTTGTGTCTGTGGTGAAGTTGATCCAACCTTGCGAAGTGAAGAGGTGTGGTTCCTACACCTGGACAGCAGTCGGTATACGAGGGGAAAGTGCTTATTCACTTTTGCGACACAAACCTCCTCAGAGTATTTGTGCTGACAATGTTCCACTACTCTAACCTTAGAAGAGAGGGAAGCTTCCACTTAGCATTCCTGTGTCTTTAATACACTTGTTTTCAAGTATAACTTGTACCAGTAAAATAAACCCAAATTGCAAAAGAACATTATAATGACACTTTTGCTCTTTACCAAGCCTGCATGGCTTAATTTTAAAGAGGCCCAAAAAATAACATTCATCCACTTCTCACTCTATTATAAGCCGCTTAATATTCCATGCAAACTTGGCATTTGGTTTGATTGAGAAGCTGTCCACCAGCGCTAATTGGTCTGTAAACATTTGAGCAGACACTCAGAGTGTATTGGTGAACTTTAAAGGTAGCGAGCTGTTTCATTCAATGCCACCCCCCTCCCCCCCAGCTCCTCTCTCTTTCCACAGGCCTGGCTCTTTAATGTATTTAATTGTCGGAGTAAAAATGTTAATTGCCTTTCATTATGTATAATTTATGTAGTTTCAGCCGAGGGATTCTTTAATATCCAGGTAATTTGAATGGCATCACCGGGACCGGCTTCTGATTGTGTGGGCAGGCTCAGAGTTGATCTGTCAATTAATGCAGAGGTATGACAGACAGGTTGTGTTTTTCACAACTATCTTTATTTTTAAACTCCTCTCAGAGGTTTGTGTCACCACACAATGTTGGCGACAAAAAATTCCATGTAGCTCAGTTTACATGACGTTTTCTGCAGTTTGCTTTCACTCTTACACATACAGCAATTTAGTGCACTAAGTATTAACTGTTTACCTTATTCTAAGTAATGAAGTCTTCATGACATTATTGGAAAAGCCATGGGGCATGAGAGCATAATTATGCTAATCTATATCTGCAGCAAATTTCATTGAAAACAAATCTAACAATGTTGAGGTTAAGTATTTATATTTCATGATATTCAATCATATTTTTTGCAAATAAAAGAATTTCTAAAAAAGACCATTTATTTTTCGATAAATTAATATTGTAAAAGCTTATAGCGAGATATCTATTTAACTGTCTCTCTACCTATTTGTCTCAAAATGTTGTACAACCATAACAATTGAATAAAAAAGAAAAACAAGTGCAAATTCACAAACACACACATGACCACACACAAATATAGTTAACTAACCTATTGCAAGGGCCACAGGGCTGAGACAATGCTTCACTGCGATCTCGGGTCATAGTTGTGAGAAAACGTATGAAAGTGTAACTGCATAATGAATTTGTAATCAATAATCTTCATATTTACTTTAGATGGACAGGTAACTATGTACAGGTTTTAATCCGCAGCGCAATATTTCCTGGTAAATCAATACACTGGTTTAGCCCTTACTACTTCCGAGTATAAGCCGTATGTTAACAAATAGCTACATACCATGAATAATTGCTATTTGTGAGTGACAACTGTGTGTAGCTTGTATTTTAGAAACAATGTACTCAATAATTTGATTGAGTCAAGAAAAGGATAGCTACCATTTATGAGTCAATCAGCTGAAAAATGGGGATTAAATCAATCGTATTTAGTTATTAAAATGATTGCAAAGGCGAGCGGAAGAGAGTCAAACTCACAGATAGTGAGTGAAACCATTAAAAGTCCCCCACAGCTGACAGTACTGGAAAAATAACCGAAAAATGAACAAAGAGTGTTGGACTGTAGTTTAAAATGGGGGTTGGAGATAGGGACGGGGGGGATGGGCGCCGTTCTTCTATCTCTTCAAAGGGGCTGGGATCCTCTAAAAATATCTCCCCGGCAGCTAATCAGAGAGAGACAGGCGGTAGCAGCAGAGATGTTTGTTGTTGTTAGGCTCTTTTGGCTTCAACAAGCAGTACCATGATGCACTGGGGGAAAGGGCCTGGACATGTCTGAGCGCTTTGATCAATAGGGTTGCAATCCCTCTGAAATGCAGCCTGGCTGGAGCACCAAAGAGTTTTATATCCACTGATCTGATTGCGCTAAGGCAATGGGATATGGACTGTTCGTATGCAATACAAGAACAGGATCTGCAAACAAATGTAACAGGAGGAAGTTTGAGTGGCATTAATTGGAGAGCAGAATGAAAGGCTGTGACAATACATTCACTCATCCATCAGCTTGGCTGATGAGCCACTGAAGGCTCACTTACTGTGGGAGGACCTAAAGCTTCAGACATTAATAACCAGTTTATTGGCTCTGGTACTCCAATTATCCACAAATGATCTGCAAGTATCTCTCTACCAATCAGTTACGCTCTCTGGGGTGTTTCTCTGGTGGGTATCATCCCTTTGAAGTCTGCATTTAAAGCTTGATATCAAATCAGTTGGGCTCACCCAAATTTTGAAAGACAACTGCTGTGACCTTTGTGACCCTCAGTAGTTTACAGTCAGTTGTAGGCTTTTTGTTTGGTGGTCCTGATCAACTTATCCTGATACTGTATACTTGACGGCATTGCATTTCCCCAGTCATGTAATACAGGTTGTCAGAAGTCAATAGATCGTGTGAACTGAACCACTGTAAAAACCAGCGCACGGTGCCAATAATCAAAGCCAAGTATGCATTCCACAAAGGAGATTGACAAGGGAGAAAAATTTAGATTTGTTGTGGAAATTGTGCAATCTATGCAGCAAGGAATTATTCCATCTATGCAACATAACCATTACTCTAACATTAGATTTCACCAATTAGTGGAAGGTGTGTGCAAGTCCAGCCCAAGAAAAATGACCCCAATCAGCCTAATGGGAGTGCTATAATTAAACGTCAACTTTGAAAAGGCATAGCTTTACACCATACGTCTATTTTACAAAAAAATTGGTCCAGACATCAATATATAGTAAACAAGTGTTGGAATTTTCCATTTTCGGAGTGGCCAAACTGTGGAATTACAACCTCTGGGTCCAAAACACTTTTTTTTAACCAAATACTTATTTGGGCAAGACCCATCTGTAAAACACTGCTGTATTGTTCTTGGGAAAAAAAGCTATGATTAGTTTTCTTCATTTTGAATTACAGTTGTGTTTTTAGGATAGTGTTGATGCTAAAGGAGAGCGTGTTTCCACACAAACACATCTCATTACGCTACACAGAAACAAACCGATAAATATCTGTGGCTGTCACGTTGAATGTAGTCTTGCGTAGTAAGATCTATCTCAACACAGGAGCACTGAAAATGTTGCGAGTGATACAAAATAAACTTTGAAATCCTATTTGAGCTGGCAGTGCATCCGGACGGAGACACATTTGTAGAGATCCATTTGGAATCACATTTAAAACCACCTCCAAACGAGTTTAGAATCTGATTTGCAAAAATAAGAGTTCATGTGGTTTTTTTTTTTGCTGTCCAGACTGTCAAAAAAAAATATTTTGGCTGGCAGTATGAACAAGGGCTATGGTGCAGGGTTGTCAACATGTGAATTCCTTGTGTATGTTTTGCTGAAAAACTGAGAGGGTCTCAAATTGAAAAGTCATGGCCATGGAAGGATACATTTTCAGGGTATCTTGTGTGGAACTCTATCGGTAAGTCCTTAGCCATTTGTACAATTTCCTTGTCCATGACCCTTATCTTCCCTTCTTTCAGTGTAAATGACATTTCTACACTGTAAGAGCATCCTTGGGCCAGCAACAAAGGTGAGGGTGTGTGTCAAAAGACACAGAGAGCACTTAAAACCCTGCATCTTGAGTCAGGCGCACACTTCCTGAATCCATTAGGGCGAATGGGCTTACTTACTTTTGGAGGAAACGTAAATGTAGTACTGACTTGTCCTCACGCTTTCAGCCTGCTTGGCCTTGGGCAGATTGCAACTGCACGAAAAAAAGGAGTAAAACCTCTCCAGAGCAGTACAAGCCTCTGGGTTCCCTAGCTTGGCTCCTGCATGTGTAGTTTAAGATAGCCAGAGGGTGACAGTGCTCAGACACTGTGGAGACGCGCCAGAAATTGCAGCACAGTCTCACTGGTTCAGTTTATATATAGTGCAACTGCATAATACATGGCTTTTGCATTGATGCTCTACACCAGGGGTATTCAATTAAAATTCAGCAAGGTCCAGTTAGAGAGAAATTACTCATGCTAAGGTCCGGAAAATCACAATAATGTCTAATTTGCGCTGTGATTTAGTGCCATATGTATTGAAGTAGCCAACAGTTGTGTTAATATATGTATGTAGTCAACAACTGACGGTCAAATAAATAAAGTTCAACTGAATAATATCTGAAACAATATTTATTACAGATTTTCAATTGAACTGGATTAATTATAAATAATACATACTCTAATAATAAATAACCGTTCGTTTCAAGTAAAATAAAGGCTGGATGAAAAATAAAATACATAAAAGAAAGCTTTTGAAAAATGTGACTTAAAGTAAAGTAAAGTACTTAATTTTAGAAAAATTTATTTAACTGAATTGTCATATCATATTCTTGTCATCTAAAAAGAATACATTGTGTGCAGCGACTATCTGTTTATTGAAACCACTTATTTCAGCTCTATTCCCCTCTCTGTTAACATTGTTAAACAGTGAATTAATATGTTAGGATTTTGATCATATTGGGTTCTTGGCTTTATTTTTCTTTGACTTAATTTCGGATTTGTGAGTGGGTACGTTTGTTCAAAAGATTTATGATTTGTCTTGTAGTAGCGCTTCACTTTGCCGCTGTTATGTCCACTCTTAGTTAAAGCCTGTGGTTAAGCTGTCCACATGTGAACAGTCATGTGAAATAACTTCTCTGACTCGTACTTTTTTCAACTGTTGGGTCTCTCTTCTCTCTCTCCCATGAAACTTGAGTCAAGGGCGACGCTTATTGGAATATACATATGTGATTGGCCGAGTAGCATCATATGATGGTTTACAACGCATGTAATTTGTCGGTGTGTTTACCGGACCGCTGAACAAGTGCCGTAAAGGCAAGAAAAGCTGCGCCGGTTAAAATAGAAGCGCTCTGTGAAAATATAATAATTCTTAATTATAGGTCTGGGTCCAGACTCGGATTGCGGTCTGTCTATTAGTGACCGCTGCTCTATATAAATGGGAAGCAGCTGCAAAATGTCAATTTAGTTTTTCATTTTTAAAGTGTTTAGCAGAATCTTCTATTTGCTAATAATATATTTTGGTTATTATAATTAGGGGTTTTCTGAAAGTATTAAGGAATATATTGGGCGTAAACCCACGCAGGTGATTTTAATTACGGTGCCTAATTAGACCTTTTCTCAGTACTGTGCAGGTGGGCTAGTTAAACTTCTGTCATTATTATTGCTAAATGGACTCATGTGACCTCATAATTACAGCATAGCTCCACACACCTTCAACCTGACTAGAGGTCTAATCAGGACAGAATAATCAAATACACCTGTGTATGTGTGTGCGGAGCCCTTAAATATGTCATTGCTGTTCATTTTTCATATAAAAAGTTTCTTCAGATCCACAAAAATCTATCAGCATTTACATTTCATATTATAGTATAGTTAAATTACATACTTGAAGTGAAGAGATGTGTTTCCTAGAATTTCCCATCTGGGTCGGTCAGTGCATGAAGTATAATTAATTTGTCATTGTTCACATTGTATAATGAAAAATGTTTGTTTAGGGGTATTGCCTAATTGTTCATTGTTTTACTTGCGTTAATGCAAATATATACGGATGAGTTTGTTCTTCAATAGCAGATGCTGCCTAAACGCGGTTAATGCTTTGCCTGTATTATTGTGGCATTGAAAGTACACATGCAATGCTAGTCCGCGCAGTAAACCATTAACCAACTTGAAAAATTAAGATTTAGTCGAGATCCAGAAACAGAGACAGCTCGCCTTTAAAGTAAAGGTTACACGTTTTCAAACATGTTTGCTTCAGCGATCAATTTAATTAAGGAGAGCTACATTAAATCAATAAACAAATATTCTAAATGAATGTTATGAAGTAATTTGACACTTTACCACAACTGATCGTGAATAAACTGCCAATGGGCTCAAACACTTAATTATCTGTCTGTAATGATTCATTATATTATCAATTCATTTATTTAATTAAGGCTTCTTAAAATATTTGGGTGAATGATATAGGCTTTAGTGTTGAGACGTGTTATGAGTTTGATTGTAAAAAGAGTTGATTCATCTTGAACTTTGACTTTATTGCTGGCTTTGTTGTCATGAAAATGTTGCTACTAAGCTATCCCATGTAAAATCCTTAGTGCATTTATCATTCACACTTTTCAATATTCTACTTAAAATAAAATAAAATCTATTATAAAGTAATACTAATCATTTGTAACACGACGAGTGTTATCCCGTGCATTCCCCCCCAAGCACAGAAGACGCTTCACAGCTTTGGTCAGTGGCAACAACTTTATTCTGTTTGCTCTCCCGATTGTTCTCTGCTCCTTCCGACATCCACGGCTCCCGCCGATTGCTCTCTGCTCCCTCCACTCCTCCCCTCTGTCCCTACTAGGGTTTATATAAGGGAGAAAGCACAATCAATCCAAACCCAGACCAGCTGAGGCTAATTAAGTCTCCTCCGCCCCGTTCCCTGAGCCACTACTCCGTCGTCCTCCTCTCCCACTCCGCAGCTGAGCGAAACCACGCCCCGCCACCACATCATTATTGCAGCTTCCTTGTTAAATTACATTTAATTGATTCAGTGTTAGCTACACAGAGACACTGCACACATGAACAGCAAAATTAAGTTGTGCAATAACTTTATGAAAGAAAAATTTGATTTGCTGATCTCAGTATTTGTCCCCAAATGCATGAGTTTTGCTGCGCAGAATTGCATTCCAAGTATTCATTCTATGCGACAATAACACAGGCCAAGCATTGACCGCGTTTAGGCAGCATCAGCTGTCAAAAAACAAACTCCCACGTAGCAGAAAACATTTGCATTAACACAAGTAGTAGGACAGTGAGATTAGGCAATGCCCCAAAACTGACATTATTGATCATACAACGTGAAAAACGGCAGATAAATTATACTTTGTGCACAGACCCTGGATCACCCCATGTTCAATATACAGTTTGTCCTTCCTATAGTGGTTTAAATAGAATAACGGGAGCTAATACATCTAAAATAATTATATTAGTATGAAAATGAAATCAAATAAATTCTGGTCTGAAAGAAAACAATCTGTCCCTTCCAAAAAGTTTAGATCCTGCTATCACTACAAAATGTAAGTATTTTTAAACTAAATTACTTTGGTTGCTTTCAATTCCTTAATAGAAACTGCTGCTTTATCAACAATAGTTCATATTTTTTTCCAGGGCCTTCTCCATTGCTGCCCCCTCCCTCTGGAACTCTCTACCCCAGCACCTCAGACTTTTTCCATCACTCGCCACTTTCAAAACAGCACTTAAAACTAATTTATTTAAATCTGCTTTTAATCTGTGATGCTAGTTAAAAGTATGTTTTTGTTTTATTTCATCTCTCGTGTACATTGTTATTACTTCTGTTTCTTTTTGCCATGAAAAGTGCCTTGAGCACCTTTTTAAAGCACTATACATATAAAATGTATTATTATTATTAGATATGATCCACCATAACAGGTGATGAGGGTGTGGGATGGACCTGCTTGATATACCACCTGCAGATTGGCACAGAAACCAATCTCTCAAGGCATCTTTCTTCCTTTAAGTTGTCAACAGGTATTGTTTTAATGAAGAGAGAGATGATGTGTCACTTTGGGAACATCTTGCAAATGTATGAGATGAAAAGTAAGTTGGACTTTGTAAAAATGTGCGCATAAGTAAGAATCAGTAATCCTTGGTGGAAATGTTAAAGAGAAAATTAAAGTCATCAATGACAATATCCAGATGATGAATGTCTGGTCAAAGCTTAAAAAAATGTTAATTTAAAGCAAGTCTCTGTTTTAATAATGGTGAAAAAAAGCAGTAGAATCAGTTGTGTATTATATCCAAAATGGAGCCTGGACTTTCTCCCATGCCCTTATTTCCAAATCAAACCTGCTCTTCAAGCATTGGCTGAGTCATAAGCCAAGAATCCATTAGTTTCGGGCAAGTCCATCCCTATCTAAAAATACAAGTGCAGCCAGTGTAATGAGACTGAGTCAGAGCCAGTATTCTCAACCAGAGGCAAATTACACTCAACTCTTTGGTCAGAACAGACAGAAGCAAACACTGTCGTAGCTAATTGTAATCATCTCAATTAATTGCCTGCATATAGACGCCCCTCATTGGTGGGATGAGTGATTATGTCGTAAGTGGGTCTGCCCCGTGGTGCAGCAGGCATCCAATCTTTCCCCATCTAATTATATGGGGAGTTATTGTGTCCCTAATGACTTTGCGTGTTGCCTACTCCTTAAGAAGCTCAAGATAAAGGCGAGGACAAAATGATGTAAAGCGCATTATCGTTGGCAATGGACTCCTGGCGGCATTACTTTAAATAGAGCTTGATTCCCTCTTTGTAGCCGGGCTCTTTTGTGAGATATGAGAACAGCGCTAATGAGTGCCCACACTCTTGATTTGGAATATGCCCAGTCTAATTTCTGCACAGGAGGGAATAGGCAGCTTAAACAAGGGAAAAAAGACTTCCCTTTTCTAGTTGATTAGAGTCAGAGGAATTTGGATATGAGTGCTGACAGACTAAGATTGTTAACCATGAGCTGAAGTGGAGGTTTGTGGTTAACATAATGTTATAGAGCAGTTTGACAATGTAAATGACCAACTACATTAAAACTGTAAATGTATTGGATGCGTGAAGAATTCCATTTGGGTTATTGTTGAACTTTTCAAATCAATATAAAATTAGATGTGTGCAATGACATTGTTTTCTTGTGCATCAGACATGAAGATTTAGATTTTAAGGCCATAACATAGATGCACATATAACATTTTTTTCTGTCTGTCTCTCTCTCTCTCTTTGCATGTTTTACCTTTTGCTGCTGCAGCTTTACTTTAATCTGACAAATGGTAGGACTTGTTGCTAGATCGGACCTCGTAAGATTGTTGTGACTTTGAAGCGAAAGTGACTGGGGCGCTCATACAGACATAGGACCAACATGTTAAATTGCCAGCAGATCAACATAAAGAGGTACATGTCTGGTGTGGGAATTTTGGTAAGAGAAGTCAGAATGGTAGCCAACCGTAGGATGCTAATAAGTGTAGCCTATTCCAGGTACATTGCAATCCACTATTTGAGGTTCTCTTTTATTGGGCAATATCTTTATCAACTACTTGTGTCTTCCCAATGTACTAATCTGTGCATTCCTTTTCTATTGGACAGCATGTTATAATATTGTTCTTCTTTTAAACATGTATTGTTATGTTTACTTGGCTTCTCTCCTCTGCCTTTTAGTCTGGTGTTTTACTTAATTTAAGTTTTTATGAGATGTTTGCACTTCTCGTCTTTGGACTCAGTACTACTTCAAACAATCACAGTTACTCCCAGTGTGTCCTTGTGGGTGATACATATTTTAACAGTGTAAATGGGCATCCTGTAAACCACAGTCAAAGAAAGCTAGTCACCTTTATCTATGTCTTCTCATGCAAACTTGATGTAGCTGTCCTATCAATGCATGTATGCAGGGATAGCTTGAACTGCCTGGACTTTGGTTCAGATCTGTGGATGTTATCTGCAGCAATATCAAAGTCAAATGTGCTGCTCTCTGGAAGAAGTTCACAGATCCCCAAAAAAGTTCAAAGTTTCCTTTTCTGTAAGGTGTGAATGACCCACAGAAGATACAATGTCAAGGACTGCTCACCAGTCCAAAGAACCAAGGATGAGTGGTGAAATATTGGCTCGCACTTTGATTTTGAGACTTCTAGATTCATGACAAACTAAACAAGAAAAAAGCAAAACCAGCATACTGAACTATAATTATAAGGTTTTCACACACAGGAAATGTTTTGTTGTCTACTAACTCCCTGCTCTACAGTTTGGTAGAGCACATTTTGAGTCACTATAGCTTATTAAAAAATGTATTGATCTTAACTTAACCTGATTGAGGTATCTTATTGTTAAAACATCCACTAGATGTTACTGTGTCTTTAGGAAATATGCCTTCTCAGCTTGCCTCTAAACGGGAAGTTAGCAAGAAACATTTTCCTCCAGACATGTGGACACTATTTGGTGAAAATTCAAAAAGGTAAGTAGATTTATTCGACATACTACAGCACTTGAGGTCTTACTGAACAAACAAATAAGGGTAAAATGCTTTACTAAACGGTTTAATTGTCACTTCATAATGAAGGTAGCGAAGTTAAGCTAATGTAAATAAAAAGTCATTATTTGCTATGAAATAAAACACATCTGATTATTATGAAATGTTTTTGTAAATATCTACATTAAGTAGGTAAAAGTAATAAAAAAAATAATTGAATGGTAACCAATTGACGTATTTTGGTAGAATAACATTACTAGCATTATAACAGAACATTATTTTTAATTGTTATTTCTTTTTCTTCTGGTTTACAAATAGATGGATGATAAATATTTTTACGGTGCAAGGTCAGGCAATTTTTTGCCACTCATCAAGACTCTGATGCTGATCTGAATGATGACGATGACCAAATTGAGGATCCTGATTATCAGCCCACACAAGCGGAAGAGACTGGGAACACGTCTTTTGAATCCATGGATGAGGTTGCCTAAACAAGCACATCTTCTACACTGCCTCCTTGTAAGAAGAGCAGAAAAGGGAAGAACGCCCTAAAAACTATTTCCTTGGAGGAGCCAGAGTACACACCTGACCCAAGTTCACCCTCAGTTCCAAACAAAGGCACAAGGAAAATCTGGAAGCATGAAGACATTGAGAAATTCCTGAATCAAGATTTGAACCCCCTGAGGCTGTAAAGACACCCTTCCAGTACTTAAAAATGCTCTTCACTGACCAGATGATTGAACTTATTTCTCATCATACCAATCTGTTCTCTGCCCATGAGTCAGGAGATCCAATCAAGACTAGCCCTGAAAATATCGAAGATTTCCTGGCAATACTACTCTTTATGGGTGTGCTCAACTTCCCAGCCCTGGAGGACTACTGGCACCATGATCTGATAGCTGATATGCCAAAGAAGAGATTCCAGCTGGTATGCCTGTTGATTCATTTCGATGATAATCAGCAGCGCAACGACAGTCCAGACAGGTTTTACAAAATCTGCCCCCTCTTTGATATGCTTTGTGAGCAGTGTCTCCTGATACCATCCACTTACAAGCACAGTGTGGATCAGGTCATGGTGGCATATAAAAGGCACAAGGGTTGGAACTCTCTGCCAATATATTGCCAATAAGCCAGACAAAATGGGGCTTTAAATTGTTCTGCCAGGCCAGTTCATCTGGCATCATCCATGACCTACTGCTCTATCAAGTGTCATCCACATTCTTCAATATTGCCTTATGTGAGCAGGGGCTACTTCTAGGAGCCAAAGTGGTGACAATGTTATGCAAAACCATAACCCAGCCATGTCTTTCTGTCGTCTTCTGTGACAACTACTTTAGTTTCAACTTGATCCAGAAGCTGAACGCAAACTTGGGTGTCAAGTACATCAGCACTGTCCGATCAAACCGCATTGGTGGAGCAACCTTGATGACAGACAAACAGTTGATGAAAAAAGTATTTGGAGCTTTTGATCACAGGTCTGCTGAAGGAGTGATCATAGTGAAATGGAATGACAACAACCTTCTGAATAATTCCTGTGGGATCATGCCTCTTTCAACTGTCCAAAAGTGGAGCAAAGAGGCCCATGCAAATATTACTGTCCCGTGCCCATCACTCATTCCTGCCTACAATCAGTATATGGGAGGCATTGCTCTTTCTGACATGCTGGAACACCTGTACAAGACCCCAGCCAAGTCGAGGCAATGGTACATTCCCGTTTGAAAAAAAAAATATAACAAATCACCAAAAAGTGTGAATTGTAGCTAACATTTATGCTGTTTATTACTTCAATAAGTTAGCATTTTAATTGACTAAGTCTACTGTTTTGGTATTTGTATGTATTTTGGTACTTTTACCATAAAGTGACATCCCAACAGTTTGGTACAGGCCTGTTATTACTGCCCCAAATAAAGAAAAAATGCAAAGGTTTCCATTACTTTTTTCTTAGTGAGGACATTAAAGGGTTAATTTTTTTTCTCTTCCTGAAGATAAGACATGTCTCCATGTACACAGAGGGTCAACCTTCATCAGAGAGCATATATCAATTGAGTAATGCAGACAGTCTGACATTAGCACTGCACAGATGCTGCCTTTTATGTGCAACATGACAAAAGCAGATCTTAAGACAATAACTGGATTTCCCATGATTCACCTTCCTTTTTATTTGTTCAGCTTCACAGGGATTCAAAACAAGAAGTGCTCAACTGCTGCCCTTTCAACAGTTTTTGAGACACACACACACACCTACCTACTTTACCTTGAAGTGATGCATTTGAAGCAATAAAGTGACCAATTTATCATCCTCATCTTCATCCTTTTGCCACTGGGAGATAAAAGGCAGTGTTGTCAACATAACTGCGGACTGTGGCTAATAGCCTCCCAGCACAGATGAAGTCAAGCCTTGGTCTCAGTGGACTTACCATGAAAGTAGTAGTTTTATCCATTGCATATTCTAAGGTCAGAAGACTCTGCATGACTGTAATACATAAAGAGAGGTAGTCTGCAGATCAGAGACAATGGTTCATGAGTGGACGTTTGCTAGTTTGAATCCATGACATTATGTGAATTAATAATAAAATCTGTAATTTTCTCCGAAGCATTCAACTAATCATGCAAAAATACAGTTCATCATGATCAACTTCTAGAAACAATAGCAGCTGCATCAAATATAACTATCTACATTCACAGATGTTTAACTTGAAAAAAAAATAAAAAATCCAAAGAAATTCCAAAAACATACATTCAGTATAAAGTTTTGCTATCCTTACATGGCCTTTATCCTTTTTGCCTCAGTGTCCCCTACATCCAATTTGATGCCTCCTGAATTGTTAATCAACCAGTGGAATATTAAGAGCTGCTATACTGCTGCTCAGCCGGGGGCAACAATGTGACACAGTAAATACAAAAAAAGCTAAGCCTTAATGATTCATTAAGGACGATATTGATTTGGTGTGCAGTAAATTACAATTAAAGCCCTTGTTTAAGCATTTATGCAGGACTCCTTCCCCAAATTTAATGACACTATAGGCCAACCCAAAATAACTTACTATTGCTCTGTAATTAAAACATAATTTGACACTTAATTTATACATTGGAAGACAATGTACTTTTTTCAACCAGTTCATAGCCTCATAGTTTTTTCCGAGTGAATATAAAACCAGTTTGTCCGTTTGGCTTTCCCTACTGTCGCTTTCCTTTTTCTACCTCACTACAACTAGCTCCTATGCACCCGTTTCCTGCAAGACATTCTTTTATGTTGATATCAAACAAGTCTGCATTCCTTACAGAAATTGTGGCCCTATCAAAAGTATCACTCCAATATCCAGTCAGAGAAATGTATTACGCTGCAAAGACAAAACACTAACTCAAATCATCCTGTTTTGGGGGAACACCCAGTCAGATTTAATCTCTATCAGAAGTGCTTTAATCTTTGTTGGGCCTTTCTTTAACATACTTCGTAGTGTTTACAATTGAGAAGACATATGGACCATGTGATTGTTTGCTGCACTTTAGAAGCCCTTACTGGTTGGTGTGGGGTGCCAATGCAGAGGTGTGCTGTGAGTATAGTCAATTAGGAGATATTCAACATTTGGGCAATGCAGGACATTCGTTTGTCACAAGTTACGTCAGCCATGAGTGTTGGGGAGTGTGGAAAACTGTGTGGAACAGGTTTTATTTGGAGCATTAATGGAAGAGAAATTAAAATGTACCTATGATGGGTTACTCTTCTGTCTCGAACTAGAAACTGAACCCACCCAATCGTTTAAAGTAAATCTCTTTTGAATGTAAGCTAAATGCCCAAATGTAAAACTTTATTTTCTAATTAAGCAATAAACCATGGAACACAAGAATATCAATAAACTTAAGTCACTGGAAATGTGGAATTTGGGCTTTTGAATTCACCAAGTAAAGGATGGCACTAACCCCGTCAGATTTAACAGTCTGCCTACCCACTGTTACTACCCATGCTAAAAATGTGCACTCACGAGGCTCATGGGGCACTCAGGATAAAAGCTTTCATCAAATGGCATATGTTGAATGACATATACGCTCAATACCTCTAAATATATCACGCCCAAAATGGATATTCGGAGTGATTACACTTTTCAGAAGATGTTTGGCTGTGCTGAGTTTCACAGTAAAAATGAAAGTGATCCTTTTTGTGTTTTCTGCAGAATAATATTTGTCTTTGAAATCTTTGCATGTGAAATCAAACCCCCATACATGAGACCATGGGATTCTATAGCTTAAATATGCAGTGATGGGTCCGTGTACATTGCTACTTTTTGACACTTAAATATTGCATGTTTGATTAACTAAAATCGAACATCTGCTTTGTCATGTTCTCAGACAGATCCCATCTACAAAACTCTGCAACCCATACATGATTTGGCCAAATTCCCTGCAAGGAATTAAACACAGCTCTTTTGTTACAAATATCGGCCCTACAAGGGCATCAAGCAAGAAAGAGCCTATGGAATTGCGGGCAGTCTGTCGCAGCTGAGGAGCACATTATAAATATGCCATAAGGGCTAAATAATGCTCATGTGCTACAGGTCAGGTGGAGCGGCGTGCATTGGCCAATACCTTATCTTGCTCTGTCAGCGGGTCTCCACTGTCCCTGGGATTAATTGTGTCTGTCCACTTGAGACGGGGATGTCACGCTAGTGTGTGCTCATCAGACACACCACCATGTCCAACTGGAAGAAAGGGAGAGAGAAATTGTTGATTTTTTTTTTCATTGTTTAACTGTACTTTGCCAAGTGCATATTAGGTAGTTTTTTTTCCAGATTTTGGTTGTTTGTGTTACGGTTCATAGTTTTTGGTACATACACATGGTAGGAACATGCTGTTAAAGTTCACAGACACATTTACCACAGATTCAGTACTATAAAAAACAATTGTAAAACCTGAAGACTATCACAAATGCAATAAAGGGATGTCGATTTCAGTAATAACCAAGGAAAGAGAACTGCAGTTACACTAATGCAATGGAGTAAAAGCAAAGAAAAAAAAAAATATATATATATATTTATTTATTTATTTATTAATTATTGTGCCATAGTTCTCTTTTGTCCATAACATCAAAGCCAAACTGTCACACTGCATGTTTTTTTGAATTACAATGAACATGGACACTGTAGTTTGAGCTTGAGTTGAGGCTGTGGTTAAAAAAGATTTATATCAACAATAACATAGGGCAGGGGACACTTTTAGCACAAGCAGATGTTTGTGTTGCAAAAGCAGGTATTTCTATTTGTGTTACACTGATATGTGACAGATCAGGTACCCCTTGTATGAAATGATATGGACAGGCAAAAGATATTTCAAATGGTCATGTACAGTAGTCATGTGGAGTTTGTGCCTGTATGTCTATCTTTCTGTGTGTTTTTACATGTGTGTGTGTGAGAGTGGGGGGGTAATGGGAAGTCAGTGCGAAGACTCCTTGGTGGCACCACCACGAGAGGGGGTGTAGACAGCTGGCTGGTAATTGCAGTTTGCAGTAATTATGCCCTGAAAAATTAGCTGACAGTTCTCCAGCTTTGGTGCAGAGTACCATCCCGCTTCCCTTTAACTTCTCCAACCCTCCAACCCTTAGGACTTGGTAGCTACTGCAGGATAACAGAGAAAATAGTTAGTCTGGTTTTCCCCACATGCTTCATCAGGAGATTTTTACTTTTGCAGACAAATAAATCTTTAATTTCTCTAACTGGGCCCTAAGTGACTTCCATTCATTGCTGAGGACACCTTCATTCACAGAGTGACACGTAATTATCTGTCAAATAACACATGCAACCCATAACCTGGACGTGACTCTTGAGGATCGATACTGTGATGGAGCCGCCATTACATGTGGTCCTAATGCATGACATAAATGTGTACCGAGAATCACATCGCCTCTACAGACTGCAGGGCTTTAACAAAGTTGACTGTTATTGGACAGTAGAAAGTTAACAAGATTTTGGCCATACAGATTGCCATCTTTAAAATCTATTTCATCAAGCTGTAGATTTGGACATTTACGATGGTGCACACCAATGTCTTCAGAGATTGGATGTTGATACATGATACTTATGCAAATAGCGCTGTCTGGCTGCTTCCAGAGTAGGTCACACAGGGATGCAAGATGTTTGCAAAAGTCCAAACAATACTGCTCTTGAAAGTTTTTCAAATGTTTTTTGTAACCATTTTTGTCTGCTCCAAACTTACAAAAAAATAACGACTCATCTCAGGAAGCCATGTCATCAGTCTGTTGGATAGCTGCGTAATACTCCATAATAGTCTTCTGGGGATGAGAGCTGAGTAATATGGACCACCTCTGAACTGCTGAAAATCATTCTCTCAAGCGTTTGTCTTTAGCTTTGCAACATTCCAGTCTTCCAACCTCTCACACAAAGTCACTACATCATAGCCCTGGGAGTCGTGAACTGCTGGGGAGGGTGAACAGTCTCGTCTGTTAGCTGCATGCACTGGTCTTTTGTTTGCCAGCTCTTACTTGTACTCAATTGAAGCAATTATTCGCTCCACTTGGCAAATTTGTCCTCCTTTCATCATCTGAGTCGACAGATGATTTAAAAGCCACCTACAGAACCTCTGAAAACCAATGCATTCCTGATTGGGCCTTTAATTTGTTCAATTAGGCAGCTAATGAGCTAATTTAGAGCTCAAGTGAACCTCAATAAAGAGGAGCATAGCTGGCAGGAAGTTCTGGATACAGGACTTGACTAAAAGGAAAGGTGTAGGATCTTTGAGACGAGCAAATTAATATGGATATATTCCAATAAATCCTATAAATTTGAAGTTCCCTCCAGAGTGAAGCATTGGGGTTTGACTTAAAAGTACAACTTTGTCAAAGTTAGGTGACCTTCATCATCAATGTTGCAAAAATTACCCCTCAAGGTTAAGGAATTATGGTCACAAAAAAAGATTCTGCCAGACAGTCAGAAAGAGGAAACAAACAGTGCCCAAAGTACAACCACCCCAACCTCCTTCCTTGGTATACTTTGTGGCTCTATAATGAACTATTTTTCCCTCTGAAGGACAAGTCATAATTCCGACAATCGCTAGTCAGGTTTTTGCTGCTACTTTTCTCAAAGAAAACCATCTTGTATATTCATATGTATCTGGGCAACAGTTCACTTGATTAGTTAAACACTGTTTTGTAATTTCCCTAATATTTATTTTCTTAGGCTCTTTTCCACCCAACTTAACCTCCAAAATCAAACCCAAGGGAAAATCTGTTCCCACAAATTGTATATAAACATATATTCATATACAGAAATTCCCAGCATCTACAATCATTTGCACAAATAAGTTTAGGAGGGAAAGAAAAAAAGTGTGCCTGTAAAAAGTATTACTTGACTAAATAACTAATTTGACAGTACCTTTGCCTGCTTGAGTTGTCTTGTGGTTTGCATGTTTGTTTCACTGAATTTCAGGTAATTGCGGGCGGGTTGCGCTGTGCAATCAGTGCAATTGTAAGCACCTGGGCCCAGTGCTGCCAAGCACTATAAAAAGCTTCTTCTGCAGTCTCCTCAGATCAGCGCTTTGCGCTCCAAGAGCTACCCTTTTTTCCCCCAATTCGCCACCATGCTCATATGTTCTAAGGGCATTTTCCAGATTTTTATACATTTTCTTAAATTCACCTTTAAAGGTCTTGCATATGAGACGTACCCAAGTGTTGTATATGATAATTTGCAGAAAAATCTCAGCTATCTATATAATGAGGCACCAATTGTCCTAAGGCACTGTGTAAAGAGATAATTTGGCCATAAAGCTGAAAAATAGAAGTCCAATTTTTGAAATTCTTCAAATCTCTTGTGAAAACATAACTTTACTCATATGGACAAACTGTTTTGGTGCACCAAAGTCTTAGGTTAAAAAAGGTGGTAGAATATATGGATAAAATAGATAAATGTATTGTCTGCTCCCAAACTACCTGTGTGTCTTCATCATGCGGAAAAGTGTCAGACAATACTCTTTGCGTTCCCAGGACTTCCTTATGCTCACTGTCCCAAATGCCAGAATAGAAATGGGAAAAAGGGCTTTTGTGTACTCTGCACCCTCATCACGGAATATGTTGCAGAATGATTTAAAACTCAAAGAACTGATACCACTTTTAAATATAAAATGAAAGAAATAGAGGCAGGTTACCAACAATGTGTTTCTTAAATTAACTCTGTTATGTCACTATCTCTTAACTTTTAGTTTATTTTAACTTGTCTTGTTTCTTATGTTGCTGCCTGTCTTGGCCAGGTCTCCCTCGAAAAATATTTTTAATGTCACTGGGACTCTCTTGGTTAAATAAAGGTTTAAAAATAATAAATGTCTAAAACCAAATTTATTAATATTGTTTTTTGAGTAGAAGTGTTGACTGTCACTCTACTTCCATCAACTGTTAGAGGGACTGAGAACACGCTCGACACCCACGAATCACACGACACTTCGATGCTCCTGGCGCGCTGTGTGAGTCACGTATGATCTCGTGAGAACTAGGACACGGAATTGGAGAGTATACGCTTCCGTAGACATCTTAACCATATCTCTGTGCTGTATTATCGCGGAGCAATTCATTTAACCATACGAGTAAACACTGCGAAAACGCGCCGTTGCGTGCGTCGACGTGAAGTTAAACCCTGGTAAACGTGCAGCTTCTACTACATTGTTACCATCAGCACCACCCATGACTCCATGCAGTAATCAGCCGTCAAGCTAAATCAGCTTCACATGATAGTTCAGGCCTCTCGCTGCTTAAACTAAAACTTTGTTTCCGCTCCTCTTCCTTCACCAGACATGTCTGGAATTCCGGGGCATCACTCTCGAATCAAATATGAAAGCATCCCTTCCAGTGGTAAAATTGGAGCACAGCCGTGAAGATTACAAATCATATTGCGCTGAAATAAACATAACTAAGCAGCAGTTAAACTTTGTTCATTATCGGCGTAGTGATGACAGCACGAGGTGTGCAGGCGGCGGAAAATTACGAGTAGGCCCGCAAGTGATCGCGGCTTGGTCCAGCTCCTCAAATTTCAACTTGGCGTGGGCGGTGCACAGATCAACATGTCTGGGGATTACAGAAAATGGGCCACTTTGTTTTGAGAAAGAAACATTAGTTAATTTGAGTAAAATATTTTGCAGCCAAATCAAATAGTCGACAGAAAACTCAACCTTTGTTGTTTATGATACATTTAATACTTGACTTCTTTCCTGACAGGTTTTAGCAAAAGTAATAAAGATGGATATAGTTTACAGATAATTACAATCCCTCCTCGTCATTGTGGAGGTTGGTGTATGGCTTTTGCCAGTTATACATACTGTCACGACCTGGCTCTGAAGTCATGACAAAGAGGGAGACCGATTTAAGGCAAACAATAAAGTAATTTATTGTTAAATAAGGTGGGTAGCAATAAGCCCCAAAACAACTAGGAATGATGGGATGTGATAATCAGTGGTGTAGGTGGGTGTCTGCATGAGTGCAGTGAGAAATAGATTTTGCATGGATGGACACAAAACAATGCACTGGAGCGAAGAGGGAGAGCTCTGGCTGTCAGAAAGGTGGAGCGTTATATGTGGAGGGCACCGGGCCCAGGTGCTTCCAACTAGGGCGATCAACACCTCCATGTACCTGTTGTATTAAAGAGACAGACAAGAGGACAAGCTAGGGTACTGTCACACCCCCCTCCATAAGAGCTGGGTCCTGAAGGAAATCCCAGTACCAACATATAACCGTAATACAATGCAACACCAAAACGGGACAAAATTAGCTAAATACCAGAAATCCATATACTTTACCAAAGGTTCTGTTCGTAGCTGAAAAAAAAAAAAAAACATCTTAGACGAACCAGTGACCTTCTCCATTGGTCCAACATCTCTTGCACCAGGTTCCCACCTTAGCAACCGGTGCACTTTGGAAACAAAAAGAGGTTAGGAAAAGACATAAGGAGATCCAAAGAGAGCCATAGCCATAGGGGAGCCCTGGAACACGCGTCTGCCATCACGTTGTCAGTCCTTTATATAACGAATATCCAAACAGTAAGACTGCAAAAAGAGTGGCCACCTGGAAAACTGCAAGGAGTTGAGAAAGATGAGTGGGTTATGGTCAGTATAAACAACTACAGGTGTACCACTGCCCCCAACGTACATATCAAAATGTTTTAAAGTCATGATTAGTGCTAGCTCTTCTTTTTCAATAATTTATCTGAAAGGAGTAAAATTTCTCTGAGAAGAAACTAACAGGCTTGTCTATTCCCAGACCATCTGCTTGCATGATGCCCCTACATTGCTGGCATCCACAGATTTCAAACGGCCTGTCAAAACGTGGGGCAGCCAGAACTGAAGAGTAGAGAAGTGTTTTCACCTGTTCAAATGCTTTTTGACAGCCCAGTGACCAGACAAATGTTGCCTTACCCTTAAGCAAATGAGTGAGTGGTGCCACTACTGTTGAAAAGTTCTTACAAAAACTCCTATAATAACCATGGAGGCTGTTGGAACCTGATACTGCTCTACGGCCTGAACTTTTGCACTAACAGGACGCACATTACCTTGGCCAATCACCCGGCCGAGGTAGGTCATGGTTGCCCTTGCAAACTAACATTTTGCAAGGTTTATCGTGAGCCTCGCCTCTGCCAAATGAGTAATGTCTTACTCATTTGGGCTGCATCTCTTTTCAGATGGCGGCAGTGGCTCATGGAGTAGAGTGGTCACAAGGTATCCGGTTCGATCGCTGGCCTCCCCACAGTTTGCATGTCGAAGTGTCCTTGAGCTGAACCCCCAGTTGCTCCCCGGACGCTTCACAGCAGCCCACTGCTCCTAAAAAAAAAAAAAAAAAAAAAAGCTAAGGCTGATGGTTGAATGCAGATGCCAAATTTCTCACACACACAGTTTTGAGAATAACTACTTTTGAGAAAAAAGGCCAAAGTCTTCAAAGCCAAGAGGACAGTTGACTTTGGTGTTGTGGCTCTTCTTGGCAGGCGAGATAGCAAACCTAACTGGTTCAGTGGAGAGTCAACCAACACTGGCTCAGCTACACAAGCTGCATGAACCTGACCACCTTCTGGCTGTACACAGAAGGAAAAGGTGCCCACATTATATGGCTTAAGTAAGTTTACATGACAAAACTGAGTTGGCTTCCTACACTGAGGTGTTGGAATTATGTAATTCTGCTCTGAGATTTATTTTAACATCATATGCGGACCTGTGCACTTTCCCTGAAACTAATCATAGGGAGTAAGGCAATAAAGAGTGTTTCATTTTGACTTGAGCCAAGCCCAGATTCCCCCGAGCCAGTTCTCCAGCTGTGTAAAGCCTGTGTTTAAAATTGTTGATGTTCAACGTCACCATGACTATGTCCACTTCTTATACAGTCTGTGGACACGGTGTGAAAAGGGAATTGAGAGCGTCCCTGATTTGCCATAACTCGACTAACAGGGCAGTCATAGTCCGGTCCTCCAGAGTGTGGCGGATCTCGGCGGCTGGAGTCGACCGCTGCGCCGGCGGGGAACCGGTGTCGGGAGTCGGCCGAGCCGCCGACAGAAAACAGGAGTCCGGAGCACCGGTCTCCTGAGCCGGAGGCGAGTGACAGGCCGACAGGGCGCTTGTAACTGGAGTCGGCCGCTGCACTGCGCCGGCAGGGAACCGGCGTCTGGAGCGCTCTTAGTTAGCTGTTGACAGCGGCTTGGAAACGGAAGCTAGAACTGGCCGTCGTTGCGGACCGGAGGTTCGGGTCACTGACTCAGTGAGTGGGGAGACATAAAGCCTGCCCCTGAGGCTACGGGGCCCACCCAAAGCCAGGCGGGTCCCGTAAAATGGGTTGAGGGCTGGGTCCATAGTTTAGTCCATTCGTTCTGTCAGGTTCTCCCAAGGAAGGGAACAGGATTAGAGGCCCAATGCCCTCAAGGGATGACGGAGCCAAGTGACAAAAATGTGATTTATTTTGTAAAATCTTCAAAAACACAGGAACAGGACCGACGGGAAAAACAGTCAAAGAAAACAGACCAGGAGGGACAAGACCAACAGGGTGTATATACACAGGGGAGGTGCAGGTGATTAGACACGGGATGATTCAATTTAGAACAGTAGACAATCACGAAGACAGGAAGTGAAGTGACACGAGGAAACACGAGACAGGGAACCTTTCAAAATAAAACCGGAAACCCACCCTAAACCGTGACTGTGCAGGCTGTGAACAACTCACGTTCCTTTTTGGCTGGGGCTGGTTCTGATCTTATCAGTGGCACAGGTGACACCACCGGAGGAGGTACATCTGCCCAGACACATGCACCAACCAAATAGTCACCCAGGATGACAGAAATCCCCTGGATTGGAAAAGTCGGGCACACAGCTAGCTCTGCAAACGGGAACAAAGTCCCCCGTCTCAGATTCCCTGGACAAGGGAAGAACTCCAGCCTGAATGAAAGAGTCAAAAGCTCTACGTGTCCCTCAAAATTGTCACTGGCACCTTTCCTACCATGGACACAACACCTTTTATGGATGAACGGCAGGTAGGGATCCAAACTCACTGGACCAGTCTTTTACATGCAAGTCAAGACAGTCAGGAGTAATGACCTGAGGAACAGGTGCGCCTAAACAAACATCATTAACGTGGGAACAAGAAGCAGCATTTTTAGGTTGAAGCCTCAACCAATGACAGTCTACCTTCCCTTCCAGTGTCCCCATTTGTGACATAACACATTTTTTCTGCATTACGTAGATTACCACTACCTTTAACTGCAAATGTTTTACCTTGCGGGCCAAATTATTCGCCGCTGTCTGTTACCATTACCAGCCCTGGGCTCACCAAACCTGCCTCTGTGCATCAGCTTGCAATCATCAGCGAGTGCCGCTGTTACTTTCTGCTCACTGATGTACGCAACAACGCACAAAGGAACATCATTTTTAAACTGCTCTAGGACCATAAGTTCACATAATTTTGAATTGAAGCAGAGCACCAACGAGTGAAATAAGTAGTCAGATCACGTGCGAACTCCAGATGACTGATTCTCTCTTTTTTAAGTTCCTAAATCGTTTCCGGTAGGGCTCAGGAAACAACTTATAGGCCTTTTAACACGGCTGCCTTCACATATGAATATTGCTGACTGTCAGCATCAGTTAACGAGGAGTATGCCTCCTGTGCTTTCCCAGTCAGCATGCACTGCAGCATCAGCGTGCGTGCTGAATCATGCCAATTACACACATCAGCCACACGCTCAAACAACGAAACAAACAACTCCGGATCCCTTTCCGAAAATTTGGGGAAGAGCCTTAAGTTACTCAAGACATCAAAGCCATCCCCGGACTGCTTTGAAAAAAAAGACTTCCTACTCAACCCACCAAAAGCTGACAACTTTCCTTCTTTAATTAATGCCAGTCTAGACTGCTCCATCTTCAACTTGGCACTTTCGGTCTGCTGGCGCAGCCTCTCCACAGCCAACCATTTTTCCAATTCTGCCTGTAACTTAAATTTGTCATGGTCAAGTTGCAACATGAGTAATTCTTTTTGCTGGTCAAATGTTAAACCAGATGCCGTTAGGGGCAGAGACCATGCTGCATCCTGGAAAACAGCTGAGTCAAAAACTTTTTTTCAACTAAATTTGATTTAAAAATGGCCTTCACTCTCCTTTAAAAATCACCAATGTCAAAATATTCTGCCATTTTCAGCATTTGCTCTTTAGTGCAGAGATCTAAACTCTTCTGAGGGAGAAGCAAAGAACAACACTCTCCATATTTAAGTGTGCCTGAAATCAATGCAACGAATAGTAAAGGCTACTTGTGCACCAACCATAGACTATGGCATAACCAGTATACGAGTGTGCCCCTGTAGCTGACTGCCTCACCATAATCTACTTACATATAAACTCAACCCTGGTCTTCATGCGGTTAATGGCGGTGGGTATTTACGCACTGAAGCCCAGTGGCGAGGGAAAGGAACCAGAAACTGGCAACTCACCCTGGACCATGTATGTGCTCCCGAGCCAAACAAGACAAAAACCCAAAGGGGTAACGCCACTTGCATCAAAGTTACTCTAATCACAGTCAGACCACACTTACCTTACATTGATTTACACCAAAACAAGTCCCCAATTTGTCATGCAACCAATCTCATCACCAAAAACAGATACAAACTACTGCATATCCCAAACAAACGCACCTGGTTCCCACTATAAGACACACAAAAGGAATTACACACGTCAGACAGTGCTATAGGAAATCCAAGGAAAACCCAATCAAAATCTAGGGACGTCTGCTACGACGTACAATCCATTCACATATTTTGACCCATATCAAAATGTGTTGATAACCAGCCACCAACAGGCAGTACCAATTATGACCAAATAATCAACCACGAGCAGTAGCAATACTAAAACAGAACAAGGCTACATACCCATTAGCGCAAAATGGACCAAAAGGCTGGACGAGCCCCCAATTTGTCACAACCTGGCTCTAAACCTGGCTGGAAAACGCAGATTTAAGGCAAATGGATGTATTGTTAAATAAGGTGGGCGGCAATAAACCCCAAAAGAACTAGGAATGATGGGATGTGATAATCAGTAAAATCAGTGGTGTAGGTGGGTCTGCATGAGTGCTGTGAGAAATAGCTGTCACATGGATGGACACAAAACAACAATGCACGGGAGCGAGGAGAGAGCTCTGGTTGTCAGAAAGGCGGCGCTTTATATGTGGAGGGAACCGGGCCCAGGTGCTTCCAACTAGTGCCTAATGAGCAACTATGGCTTAATGGTAGAGCAGGTGTCCCTTAAATCAGAGGATCGATCCTCTGCTGCACTAGTCCATGTAGATGTGTCCTTGGGTAAGACACTCAACCCCAAATTGCTCCCATAGCTGCGCCTATGGTGTTAGATAGTCCTGATGGGCAGGTGGCGCCTTGCATGGTACCCCCCGTCATCAGTGTATGATGAATGCACTCATTGTAAGTCGCTTTGGATAAAAGCGTCAGCTAAATCACAATGTAAAACTGGTGCGAGCAATGCCTCCAGGTACCTGTTGTAGTAAAGAGAGAGAGAGACAGACAAGTAAACAAGCTAGGGAACCGTCACACATACAATCTATGGGTATCTGAGTTAAATTTATTCTTCACAGTTCATGTTTCTACGTCTCCGGAGTTTCAGAGAATAACAGCGCGTAGAGCAGGGGTATTCAATTGAACATCTCAATAATATCTAACGTGCGCAATGAGTCAGTCCCATATATATTGAAGTATCTTAGCAGTATCAACGTACGTAGTCAACAACTGATTGTCAAATCAAATAAAGAAAGTTTGATTGAATAATATCTCAACAATATTCATGGTCAGTTTTCAAATTGAACTGGAGGAATTATGAATAATACATACTCTAATAAATAAATGTTCTTCTCATTTCAAGTAAAATAAGGGATGCATTTAAAGATTAGATAACCGAAAGTTTTTGGAAAATGTGCATCTTAAAATAAAGTAATTCATTTTAGAAAATGTATTTAACTGACTTGACCTGCAGCTTTCAATTCAGTTCCGTCAGGGTGAAGCAGGGGTTAAGCTAGCTTTAGCTTGTGATCAAGAGCAAGGGGTGGGCTGGCCATAGGGGATACCGGGGAAATCCCCGGTAGGCCGACGGGGTTGGGCTGGTCCAATACCGGCCCACCTCCATCACCAACCGGCCCTCCCTCTGACATCGCCGGCCTTAACGATATAAACCCCGGCCACTAGGACCTTGGGGAGGCTGCTGCGCTGGCTTTCTCTCTCTGCCGAGTAACGGCTCTCGTCAACGACAGCCAGGATTATAGCCAAGGAGTTTAACTCAAAGTAAATGATGCACGGAGTGTAATTGTAAGTACAGGTAACGTTAGTTACAGAATGTGGCTATCTGTAGTTGTTAACGATTGTTATCTGCTTAAATTTAGGTTTACTTGAGGCAAATGAAAGGGAATATTGTAGTGGGTTATGTTAACACTAAGCTAGCTAGCTAGCTATTTTGTTAGAAACTGTCTCCAGTGAGCAAGAATGTGAACTGTCTGAAACAATGGATATCCGCGGCCCCAAAATAAATTGCCGCGCACAAACAAGCCACTCCCTTTGAGGCTAAGCCCAACCGTTCTTTGAATCCTAGAAACGCCCCTGGGTGACAGTAATATGATGGTAAGTTGTGGCACTGACTGGTCGATACGTGCGATGCATTGAGTGGGCAGCGCCGTGTATTGAGTGGGCCGGTCTGACTAACTCCCGGGCCACTTTTTTACCCCCAGTCCGCCCCTGAGGTGAAGTGACGTCAATCAAAAAAGCATGTTATTATCTTTTCTCATCTTTTAAAAAGAGAAAATTGTGATTTGTATTTGTGGTTATTAAAACCACTTGTTTCAGCTCTATTCCATCTCTGTTAACATTATTGTTGGGCAGTAAATTAATGTGTTAGGATTTTGATCATATTGAGTTCTTAGGTTATATTCTGTGCTTTCATTTTGGATTGAGTGGGTGTGTTTGCTCAAAAGAGTTGTGCTTTGTCTCCTCGTAGCACTTTACCTTGCTGTTTTAAATAATCCCCAAGGTCTCTGGACATATGAGACACACTGGTTTGAACTGCGGTGGGAGGAATGAACATTTAAGAGTCTGTCGAATATTGGTAAAAGGGTCCGTTTAAGCTGTCCACATTCCTCTTTTTGGAGAACGCCATGTGTAATAACTTCTCTCACTCATGTACTTCTCCTGTTGGGTCTCTCTTCCCGTCTCTCGTGTGTAAATCTAATTGGAGTTGCGACGCTAATCAGGAATACACATATTTGATTGGCTGAGTAGCATCACAAGAGATGATATACAATTAATGTAATAGTTGGTGTGTTTTCTGGACCGCTGAACGAGTGCCGTAAAGGCTAGAAAAGCTGCGCATGTTACCAGGCTCTGCACAGTTTCCTTAAGCCAATCACATTGTTGCTGTCAAACTTAAAAATGTTTCTCTTCTCTGCTGCTGTCAGTTGTCATTTCAGCACAATCGGATGCGACCCTCCTCCACCCCAATCACCTCCAGTCAGCATCACAGTTATACTCATTCATCATTGGATTGCAGCATCTCCATTCATCACCACCACCACCAGTGTCTGGACTCCAGGGGGATTATGCCTTATCTGACCTCAGCATCACTACCCCTCGATTACTCTACGAGTCCAATCGGCAAAGACTTCGCACTATTCAAACTTTATGCATGCGTTATAAATTATTGTTAAATTCTAATTAAGTCTCTCCTGATTGAAATTCATTTCTGATTCCTCAGTAAGGTCAGGACTTCCAGTCAACAGAACAGAAGAGTGCTGCCATGCCCCAAGACTGAAATATATTATCTGACATAGAAGAAAGAGAGAGCTTATGGGTTTGTCTGGAAACCCCAGCTGAATTGTTCCTTTCTACTACTACTAATACAGTAAAATGTAATGTTTGGTGGGTTTTGATGTTTGTTTTTTTTACAGGATCTGCTAGAGGGATTTTCTAAACCTTTGTGTGATCAAGTGATTTGATACTCTTACAACTACAGAGCTACTAAACCTAAGAAGACCGTCAAGAACTGCAGTACCAACACATTTATAATGCGATTTGTAATAACTCAGTAAGTTTACAATTCAGGTATCATCTTAGTCAGTTATTATAGAGTTACCACACCACTGCTGCTGTGTTGTTCCACTAAAACCTTATAAGTAGAACTTTGTTATCTTTAAGCTTTCAAAGGTATTACAATGCTTAAAAGAAACATGTGCAAGATAGGAGACTTCCTTAACATTGATTGCATTGGCATTGAGAGGCGTATTCTTATAGTCTGTTGCACATTGTATGTCAGGAGAATAGCTACCCCTAATGCTGAAAAGGAAAGTTCATAACCATGAGGTAACTAAAAAGCCCTTTTGAAAATGAATCTAAGCTATACATGTACACCCTTTGTTACATTGGATCTCATCTAGCTTTTACCCAAAGCTTTTGGAAAAAAAGAGGCAAAAACACTTTACAGCGATGAATATAATATTATCATTTTAAGTGAACATAGTTAAGGTTTTTAAAAGTTTATGACCATGTAGTTATTAAAATAATATACCCAGGTAGACTGTCTAAATGAGGCACAGGCTGGTCAGTTGCTTTATGGGGGTATTCAGGCAGTTTTCATCAATGTGGAAAATAATATTGCTTTATCAGGGATTTATTTATGACATGAAGAAGGTGATGTCTCAGTGCATATGAAGGCAACTGTGTCCTTTTTGCAAGAAGAGTCAACAGGAATTGGATTTTTATCACAGTACCACTAGGAAATGGCATCTATTAATTGTCTCATTCTTTTTTTTTTACACACATGGGATCATAATCTAACACCGAAAACATAACAGGCAGTGGCAAGGATGCATGTATTTCAAACGAGAAGATGTTTTTTGTAACATAGGTCAACATAGCTATCCCTCACTTTTAGTGTGGCTGCACTTTGCCGCAGAATGAAAACACCCACAGCTCTGAGCTCTGGGTGGCCGACGTAGCTTTCCATAAACATTTCATGGCAGCTTGCTGCAGGCCGCACTTTACCACTGCTCTGGTGTGTTTTTGGTGTAACGATGGTATATTTAAAAAAAAAAAAGCTATCTCTAGTACTTTTGCAATAACTTCACACACAAATTGCACTTGACTCAATTTAACAGTATCTGCACATAGTGGCATCATCAGGAATAGCTTGCCAGGCTGAGGTAGGTATTTGAGCTCAGCCCACTATACTGCCTATTCATTTACCAACTCAACTCCTAACTGACCTGTGGTCTCAACAGTCTCTGAACCCATGAGAAGGTCATCCACTCTCCTACTGGCTGACTTGCCACACAGCCAGCCGGCATTAGCCTGGCCCAATGGCTGCCTCGGAGCTCCCAACCCCCTCCTCCTTTCTGGGATGAGGCCAGACAGAGGTGTGATGGCTGTGGGCAACTTGCCCCTATTCCCCTCCACAGTTTGTCAGAGCGTGTCTCTGAAAGGGTCGCAGAGTGTCAACATTTTTGTGACGGCACTGGAGAGCGCTGAAGACTGTATGCAAGTTTGTGTGCGTGAGCAAAGTTTGATAAGAGCATGTGATAGTATTTTGAGTTATCTTATTTGATTAAAAAGCACATTTCACAAAAGTAGTGTGAATGTGTTGTGGAAGGAGCTATTGTTATTCAGTGCCTCCCTCAGCATGGAGAGTGAGGTGATGAGTCTCACAAAAGGTGGAAGACTGCATTCTCAATTTGAAGTCAGGGTGAAAGTGGTGTTTGTGCGATACATGTTGGCACCTCAGAGACCTGAGCTGTGAAAACAAGCTCCGTTGACTGAGGACCAAGTCAAGTCAATTGTATTTACATCAGAAAGTGGAATGTGTTTCTCACAAAGTGCCTTAAAATGACCAGAGGCCACAGGTGCAGACAAAAACAAAAGTTGCCTGATATTGCTGCTGTAAATGATACAGTATGCTGTCCGCCAGCTGAAATTTAACTGTTAAATATTCTGAGCTTCACACACACACACGCACGCACGCACGCACACACACACACACACAGCCAGAGAGTAGCCTAGTGCTGGGACTGGAAATAGAATTACTTTAGTATTTCTAGTTTATGCAACTTAATACTTCTAATCCACTACATCTTAAAGGTAAATATTGTATATTTTACTCCACAACATTGTCTGACAGTTATCCTGCCTCTCACGCTTACTGAAAATTTGAATGAGCGTAGCCGGCCAATCAGGATGTGCCAACGCGAATTTGTGCGAACACGGTCTGCCCTCTTACACCCTCTTCAGCTAGCAGCGCAGAAGCAACAGGCCCCCCCTATATAGAGGTCTCTGCCTGTGCTTATAGAATATGGGTTACAACATTGTTATCTTTGTTTTAACTCAAAACAGGCTACAACATAACATCGACCTAACCACACTGATGCTGACCGGCTAGAGGTTAGTCACCCCAGCCCACTTAGTTCTTTATAACCTACGCCACCACAATGGGGCCCCAGGTAACCTAGCTAGTATGTGGAGGGAACTGTGGTGACAAGGGGAATGTGTTCTCTGAGATATATAATTTCTTATTAATACATTTTTCATATTTTCTAAAACAACTTTTCAAACATTTATTGGAATACTATTATATAATATATGTATATTTTTTTATATTAAATGTTAACTTTAATAATGGAATCAAGTGTAAAACCTCACCATCCTGTAGTGTGGGGATACGGGGCCCTCAGTGTCGGGACACTCCCTCCCATTGACGTCATCTCAGCACTGTCAATACACTCCAAGCAAGAGCCTTCTGCTGACGTGGAACCGTCTTTGTGCACAATTGATCACTAGTATGCAACTGAACTAGTTAAAGCCATGGCCCAACCATACAGGGGTCAAACGATAAGCATTACCCCCTGCACATCACATCTAATAATGTACTTCCCATATTTCCACATCACACAATCAACATGACTTTATCTCTATTCTTTATATTTTGCCACTTGGGCAGAAGCCTCCGAAATTTTACGTAGTATCTTAACGCTGAAGGTAAATGCTGTTGAACTGTCTTTGTTAACCGTGTAACACGGCTTCATGCTGTGAAACGTTGGCGGTTAGGTTTAGCCAACAAAATCACTTAGTTAGGATTACAAAAAACATGGTTTGGCTTAAAATAAGTAACGTAGTATAAGCTACTAACACACATGATACAACATCAGGGGACATTACATCTACATTAAAAAAAAATAATCACAACTTTTGGTTACTCACGGGACGCAAACACCAGTCCTCTGAGTCAAATTATTGTGTTGGTAGTCCCATCCACCATCCTCCCTCAGAATACTTCTTGTTCTTAAATACTGTGTCCTTCTTTGTGTCTAGTAATGATATGGATGAATTTACATGTGACTTGTCTAGTTTAGTATGGTTCATCCCATACAGTCGCTAAAGGTTGCCTTGTATGTCAGTATCACGACACCGATGGACCTATAAAGTGATCATAATCATGGTAACTCGCACAGAAGCTGAGACTGAGAACTGACACTGAGTGCTTGGTAAGTTAGGATAATCATGTGTCATATTCATCATAATCATAAAGCAGGGGTATTCAACTAAAATTCAGCGAGGTCCAGTTAGAGAGAATTTCCTCATGCAAAGGTCCGGAACATCACAATAATGTCTCATTTGTGCTATATGATTTTGTGTCATATGTATTGAAGTAGCCAACAGTTGTATTAACGTCTGTATGTAGTCAACTACTTACTGTCAAATTAAATAAAGAAAGTTCAATTGAATAACATCTAAACAATATTTATTATTACAGATTTCCAATTGAACTGGATTAATAATAAATAATACATACTCTAATAATAAATAAATGATATTCTCTCATTTCAGGTAAAATAAAGGCTGGATTTAAAAAGGAAATACACAACAGAAAACTTTTGAAAAATGTGACTCTTAAAATAAAGTACTTCAATTTTGAATTGTCCTGCATCATATTTGGCTCTTAGATTTATTTTCTGTGCCTTAATTTCGGATGTGAGTCGGTACGTTTACTCAAAGATCTGTGCTTTGTCTTGTAGTGGAGCTTCACATCGTTGCTTTTAATAATCGTCGAGGACTCTGAACAAATGAGACACACTGGTTATGGGAATAATAAACATATAAGAGTATGTCCACTCTTGGTTAAGCTGTCCACATTTCTCTTTTTGGAGCTCCAAGTGAAATAACTTCTCTGACTCACATACTTATTCCAATTGTCGGGACTCTCTTCTCGTGTCTCTCTTCTCGTGTCTCTCCCGGGAATATGGCCCTCGAGTCGAGGGCGACGCTTATCGGAATACACACATGTGATTGGCCGAGTAGGATCACGTAAGATGATCTACAACGCGTGTGATTGGTCGGTGTGTTACCTGGACCGCTGAACGAGTGCCGTAAAGACTAGAAAAGCTGCACCGGCTAAATAGATGTGAGCCATGAATATTTAAGAATTCTCCATTATCTATCGGTTTTCGGTCCCACCTGTTAGTTTCAAACTTTTGAAAGACAAAACTAACAAAGCTAAATGCAAACTCTGACAATTGGCAAACCATATATAATAAGTGGACGTACTTGTTGTGACGTCACCCAGTGGTTTGTGGACTATCACATTTTTTTTGAAGAACCTGAGAAGATTTTCAACACAACGAAGTATGTGATGCAGCAGAAAATTTGGCTCAAAAAATTGTAAAAGGACCCAGTGGAGGAAACTGAGCCTCCTCCAAAAAGGACAGAGATAGCCATACTGATGATGATGGCAACTGATGAACATGAAGAAGAGGGACATTCACTGATTCAGAACAAAATAAAGACAAACCAAACAACAGTTGATGTGGGGCCACTGAACTGGTGGAGAATAGACAAGGACCGCTATCCAAAGCTGTCCACATGAGCCAAACATGTACTCTGCATCCTGTCCACGTCCACACCATCGGAGAGAATATTTTTAAAGGTCGGCTACATCGTTGCAAGACACAAAGTTCACTTCTCCCAAGTAATGTGGACAAACTAGATTTACTCTCCAACAACATGTCAAGGCTGAATAACAATGCTGCAAAACATGGGAAATTAAAACCACTAACTCATCTGCCTTGTTTGACGGCCCTTGCCCATCACATCGTACCAGTGTGGTTTTGCCAGCTATTTGTCCCTGAAGGTGTCGCAGAAACGTGGGTGTGGCAGAGTACTGGATGCAGAGCACCTGGTCCTGGAGCACCTAGGGAATAAAAGCCCTGCTCCAGTATTGCTCTGGTCTCTCTCCAGCTCGCATGGACTCATTCCTGCCGGCTTATGCCCGGTTATGTCTTGGTTTGGTCATCTTTGGTTTTCGCTGAAAACACCCCACAATTCATCATGCTCACACATTCACGTTTACTTTACTGATGTTACTGACTGACACACTTCACGATGGTAGCCTTTTCTTTACTTCATTATAATAAATACCTTAAATTTACCATCAGCCGTTGTGTCCTTTTCCATATTTTTCATATAGACCAACATTAGTTTTATTAGCCCAACTATTGATTGTGGAGGAAAGAGACTGAAATGTTCTTTTCAAGTCTTAAAAATAGGGTTTCACTTGTTTATTTACACTTTACCGATTCATAGATTTTATGTTGAAAGAAATACAGTAGCCTGCCTATCCTGTTGACTATTGACGGTTCATTATCATAATTTCACAATAAAATAATTATTTTATTTGAGTTTAGATTTATTTGTTGTTTCTATGTTTAAAGATAAATAAAGAAGGTGTTACAACTGGTTAACCACAGGGAACAAACTGGACTGAATTGCACATCCAGGACAAGGTGTATGTAAAACAGTCTTTACTCAACAGCAAAGGTTTGGTACACAGGTATAGGCAGTCAGAACAGGCACACAAATTAACCAAGGATCAAGCAAAAACAATGGCGGAAAAACAGGCAGCAATCACCAAAAACACTCACTAGAAAACCACTTGACACAGAGGACGAAGATGAACTTGCACAGAGGGAGGGGAACACCGGGTTTAAATACACTGGGGAGGTGTAGGTGATTAGACACAGGTGGGATCAAACAGGGCCTGGGCAGACAATCACAGTGGCGGGAAAACACACAAAGACAGAAAGTGAAGTGACCTGAAACAAGAGGAGAGGTAAGTAACACAAAATGAAACAGGAAACACAGACAAATTCTGAAATAAGTAAAACATAATTTAGACAAGATAAGACATGACAGAAGGCTTATTCTGGCATTTGTTTCATTTGTTTATTAATTTACATGTTTTTATTGTTGATTGAAGTGAAATTCAAAAAATAAGGCTATAAGAGCTTTATTTAAACAAATATATGTGTGCTGCCTGTCTCATTATTCTGACAAACCCATATGGTTGCACTATACCCACCATTATGTGTATAGTGCCAAATCAATGTTGCCGCCTTCCAAATCTTAAGTCATATATAGCTGTATTTTTACTTATCTTTAAATACTAAAAAACTGTTTCCATGACTGGTAAATGTTAACCTGATCGACAGTGTTATTTTTCTGATATTTTATATGAAAAAAAAGAAAAAATAATGAATAATCAAATCTTTGTAACAAACAGCCAACATTTGATTTGGGGGGTTTGTGAATCTTCAGTTCAGTCAGGTGTTAATATTTATCGTATTGATTGCTGGCTAGAAGGTACTGAGAAAATGTTGCCAACTTCTTTGCTACAGACACCCCCTCTTGAGTTCTAACAGCTTTGTACCTCAGAGTGATTTTCTCTTGAGTTTCACTCTATAGAAACGCACCATTTATCTCCAGGCTCTCTTTTTTTCCAAGGCCGTTCTTTAAACTGGAGTGTCAGTCTCCTAGGCCTCTCAAAGCAGACCCGGGTGTCCTCAGCCATGAGCTACTCACGGCTCTGCCACTTTCCTACTCCCTTTCTACTTATCAACTTTGGGAAGATTTGGTTTTCAGAAGCTAGATCAAAGAGCCAGAACTGCCCCGTCTGCCATGTTTTTGCCACTTTTGTTGCTTCCTTGACAGCCAGTGTGTAAATCCTTGGGACGTCATTTGGGAGTTAGATTTTTATGGCCATAGTTTTTTTTTTTCATCAAACATACCATCCCAAAGCAAGCAAGCAAGGAAGGGAGGATGAGGGATGAATGGCAAAGTAAGTTGCACTTGAAGTAGATAGTTTTATATTTTTCTGGGAGAGTTGGCTTTTTCAAAGGCTTAGCATGTTTGCATCACTTGAAATGGAACAAACATTAGCTTCTACTTTGGACGAGACACTGCAGTATGTGAGTGTGAAGGGGTGAGCTTAAGATAGTGTACCTTGTATTTTAGATACTCCAGAATGAGATTGCAGTGCATGTATTTGTAAAAATGCGTGTGCAAGTCATGGAATTTTTTAGACTGCTGCTGTGCTGCTCAGGCTTTCCACATTAATTCTTTGGTAGTCAGAACAGGCCAGTCAACTCTCATTTTGCAGAGCAGGCACGTAGGAGAGGGAATGTTCTTTAGTTTAACCTTGTCATAGAGGCATGATATGCCAAAGACAAAAGCCTTGCAGTGCTGGCAGAGGCCACCTCCAATGTTATTGTTTTCTTTGGCAAGACTGCAGTGAAATTGGCCTGACATTACACCTCAGCCTCTTGTGTTCAAACACCTGCCCAAAGGTAAAGGACGTGAAATAAAAAACATAGCTTTACTTTATTGAAAAATCAGTCAGTGTAGCTCAAGATTTGCAGCCTGAGCTGTGTACAAACACATCACAACTACCTATATGTACATCACTTGATATTTACTGATAAATCTATGATAACTAAGCAAACTCCTTCTGTTGACAATAACTGGGAGATCAACACGTTCTCATCACAACTCGTTACATACTGATGCTTAGTCGAGAGCCCTCGGTGGTACTGCCTAATTCACCGGGTGGCCCAGTGCTGGCATGACACTCCACTGTGGTTGCAGTAAATCTGTGATTAACATTGTGAATTCAATCAAAAACACTTGCTTAGGTTTAAGCAATAACAATAATTTAGTTAGGTTAGAAACAAAAAATGGTTTGGGTCAAATGACTGTTTCTAAAGTGAAAATTAAACCAAAAACAAGTTAGTGAAGTGTCTGAAAGTGAAACATGACATCGTGAATACAATAAACAAGATCGGGCCTACTGGACACGAATAGTTGTTTATAACACATTGCTGGTTTCACATCGACATGAACAGCGTTTTTTTTGGTTGAAAGTCCTGCGTTGCACCAGCCCTGTGTGTGTTTCTTTTCTTTACTTTCAGTAGTTATGCTTCCTGCTTTCACAGAAATATGTGAAATGACCACAACCTCTATTACGTGGTGGTGACGGCACGTGATGTGTCACACACACACAAACAATGGCAATGGAAAGTCAACTAAGATCCTTTTTCAACCTGACTATAGATGTAATGGTCAGATCTAATGCCAGTAAAACAACAACGAGAATGGTGATGGGGAGCTGGATGGGTCAAACACAAGACTGGTGTTCGTGTAACATATCTTGTCTGACAACTGGTGTGGCCAGTAATTTACTTTGGGCAAAGCTTGATTTGTAGATGTTTTCTTTTCTTTTAAGACATTCAATGTTATTTATTTTAAACAGGGTGCTTGAAGGAGAATGCCGATTATCTTTTAGTTATGGAAATGTAATTTTTTTGTGGTCCTAAGCACTGACACTAACGTATGGATGAGACGCCACAGCTGACTGACTGTGCACATTATAGTGTCTGGCTTCTTCGTTCTGAAAAACAGCCCCAGATATAGACTAGTTCCACTATCTTGCAGACTGACACCTGTACTGGGATTTTTCTTCATTTATGATTATATGCATATTAAGTGGTTAAAATGAGTGGTCAGTTAGATATTTACAATCCCCAATCCTAATAATTTACCTGGTATCTGATTAAAATGTCCACCAACAGCTATGAGTCAACCATAACCATTATCTACTATATTTCTTGAAAACAGCATTTCAGTCCCATGAGAGAAGCTAGACCATTTACGTTTTGGTGCATTTTATATATATATATACACATACATACACACACACTATGGTGAAAAGTAACCCACAGCTGGGTGATAAGTTGTAGTGCTTCTCCTGTATGGAAAGCAAAGGTTATACATTACTTTAATGGGATCAAAACAGGGAAAGATAGACATTCTAAAGAGAGTGAAAGCAAGGACCTTTAAAGCTTGACAGCCAGTAGTAAGAATCACCATTGATACACAAACGCACACACACAGACCTCTTCAGCTCCTGCTACAGCCATGGATATTGGACCCAGCGTTGCCCTACTATTTGCACTTGCCATTAGTGCCTTTTCCAATCTAGTAAGCAAAGACCTTACAGTTCGGCACTAGGGCAAGAAGTGGCGCTCTTAGCTAAATTTTGTGAGTTGAGTAACCGATTCAATACTACATAAATATTTAGGTAGATCTGTACACCAGATTTGACAGGTTTCTTCCAAAAGCAGTTAGTCTTCAGACATAAGAATGTATGACATTTTGATGTAGAATCTCAGGTTAGCTTAACATTGGGCAACAGGGTACATTTTAGTTATTAATAACAAATGTTATAGTTAAAGAGAAAAGGAAGCATCTGTCAAAAGCTTCAGGGTGGAAGGAATATAAAATTATTACAAAAGCCTTTACAGGCGGTTCGCCAGCAATGCATGACAGTATAAAGCTGTGACAACTCCAGACCTGCTGTCGGTCTACTGCCAGATTCAGCCCACAAGCAGTCAGTTATCCATCAGTGAGTTGCATTAAAACATTAATAGGAATAAAAAATATCTTTTGAAGACATATTCCTTTGCTTGACCCCCACAACCCTTGGGCTGCTTAGGATTGACTGCCTTGCTCAAAGACACTTCTGTAGGTGGACACTTGCCAGTGTGGGAGCTGGAACCTCCCCCTGAATAAGTCTGCCAACTCATGCTGCCCTGCTGTCACAGTGTGTGTTATCCAAGAATGTGTGATGTTTTAGAAAGGATCCTGAAATGATTCTGCAGGATGGAAAGAAAAAACGTCTCGGTGAAGCACTGACAGTGTTTTTCAGAAATTGCCTCTGACAGTTCTTTATTATATATCCTGATTATAAGGAAATATAAAGATACTCAATCAATCCAACCGTAAAAAAAAATGTCTGAAAGAACTATTGCTAACACAAAGTTGAGCAAACAGTTTTTGGGGGATCCCTGACATTACTTATTAGCATTTTGGGAGTCTTGGAGTTAAAAAAGGCTAGCTTTTGGTTGTTTCCCTGCCATTAGGCCAACATGTCAATGTTTGTTTATTGTGCAATTTATTTTTGTTTTTAAATTTACAACCAAAACTGATTATTAATTATTATTGATTATTATTGAAGCTTGATGACGCTTTTCACATCCACATACATTATCTTTTGTCATCTATGTCCATGAGGGGCTATGCAGATAATCCTAGCAGACTTAATGACAGACGCTGTACTCTATAACATCACTCAGGAATGTAGTGAACTTAAATGATCTTTTATTATGGAAATACAGGTTTTATTATTTCAAGTCAACTTAAAATTAGTTGGTATGTTACCCCAAAAAGTGATACTATTTTATTCCAACTCGCAAAGTCCTCAACCAGTAATACTCTTCTACAATCGCAAACTAAAACATTTAAGCAAAGGGTGATACTTTTTGCACCTATGTTAACTAATGAAGGTGACAATATTGTAACCCTAGTTCTATTAGCTCTGGTGGGGTCCTCAACTAGACTCTATGGATAATATTCTCCTCCAATCACAAGCACACATTCGCCCCCTGAAAACTTACATAAGTACAGCAAGCCAGTCAGGGTGGACCTCACCGTATAAGGCAGCACCCATCATTATTTTTCTCTTCAGTGAATGGCAATTTACCCACTGGGGATCAGGAGTCACTGATTTGAGAATCCATCAGTGTCTGCTTTGCCTGCTTTCAGTGCCTGCTTTGAGTGCATTGGTGCAGAGAGACCAAACAGAGTGGTGTTCAGCAGCCACCAGCATATGCAAGGCCTGCCGAGCGCTGCCCAAGTTTTGACTCCAGCAGTGGTGGGATCAATTCTGACACTTTGATGTGATGCTTCGCTGCAATGAGAGTGAGCCGGAGCTCAAAATCATTGCCGTTGAGGTCACCGCCCTAGCCGGCAATGCCTTCATCACTGCTGAAACACTGATGTCTTCTTCAGATGATGATGATGGCAATATCTCATACATCAGGTACATTAACTTCCTGTCTAATTCCAGCACAGACGAGATGTATTAGGTTACAGCTAGCCCAGCTCTGGAAACTTCAATCTCATCCCCTTTCCCAGACTAGATCTGGCAGTGTGTAGAGGCATCCTGGCAGCAGCCATTGAATAAGAGAGTCCCAGTTGAAGGTTTAGTGGATTTTCTAAGGGTGCAACGAGGGCCTCAAGGCCCACCTGCTTAAGAGAGCAGGAAGCCTTTACTAATGCTACTGCATCACAGGTGCTAACAAGTTAGGAGGGTTGGGCACTTTGCCAGCATCTTCCCACCCCTGCCCCACCGTCTCAGAGACATTTTGGACTGCAGATCAGCCAAAAGATCTGATTCAGGGCGTTGCATCAGTTGGGGACTTATAAAGGTGTTGGAAATGTTGTTGAAAATGTTTGAATTTAAACAAATTACATTTCCCCTCTCATCCCCACTGCTCTCCTTACACCTAGTTAATTTCTTTGAATGAACTGAATATGATGCCTCATGCCTGCCCAGTGTCAAAACCCACTCTCAGAGACTGGCCATCCCCGCCCCACCTCCAAAAAAGGAGTAAGTCGGACGGGTTGATCACGCTAGCATAAGCGGTGGTCGAGCGCTGTGTACATTTATGAACACTGATATTGTCAGAAAGCACATCTCACCCGGTATAGCGGCTTTGAAAAACATGTCTTTTCCCAGCTGTGGCCTCTATTGTTACTATGGATTGGCATGTACAAATTGCTACCAGGGATTAACAGTGGGATGTCTGGTTGTACTTTTCCATTCGGGGGTAATACACCTTATTCCAACTTAACCCTGGAGGGTTACACGCGCTCTCTCCTTCATCCATTTCCACATGGGAGGTGAGAGGGATTAAACACAGTGACACGATGTCTGCTGGTGCATTTACAGGCAAGCCAGCAGTGATGCGTCCATGAAGCTCATCACCGGAGGAGGGTCTGGCGACAGAGATGGCTGAGAAAGGGTATCGCAGCATTTTAGCTGCTTCGCCACAGCTGATCACTGGTCTTCTATCACAGTTTTATGGGGAGTAGCGTCGCAACTGTGCATTGCGTAGAATGAATGAACAGGACACTTTCGGGGTCAAGGAGGTGAATCTATCCTCCCAGGAGGAGAATATATCCTCCCAGGAGGAGATAAATTAGCTCTCAGCCGAGATCCAGGGCATATTACAGAAATGGACTGTCTGTCATCATCTCTCAGGACAGATAGAAAGGATTTTGCTCCATATTTCCTGGTTCCCAAGAAGATGGGATAGTTCAGACCTAATTTAGATTTCTTCCTCTTAAACCAATGCATTGCCCCCAAGACATCCTGTATACTATCCATCAAGTGTTTACTGGCACTTGTTGAGCCAGGCGATAAACCATTATTTATAAGGTGATGGTTACCTGGTCAGGGATCGAAAGCTGGTGTGAGGAAAGGAGGCTGGATACTCTGTCTTGTGCAGTTGGGTCTGTTCTCTTGTTTTTGAGAAAGAATAGGAATGTAATCCTGGTGTTTGTTTGGTTGATGTATTTGCTTCATAAGAAAGGGACCAGTCCATTTAAACAGCTAATGTTAGCATTTAAATAAAACTATTAGAAATATCATATGGAGCCTCAAAGAGGTTAACTGATTTACATCACACACAGGGCCTCAATCCAGTGTTTGGATGGAGGTCTCTCTTGCCAAAGTGTATGCAGCAGCTATGTCAGGGCGTGTATTTGTAGGGCCCAAACTACTGTACCTCTCTTATGCCATTCGCTGAAAAGGGATTAGGATTTCAGACAGTGTTATGTGCTCCCTTATATACCGTGGAGTCTGCATGTATAGGCCGGCTACTCTGAAGTACATTTTCAGGGGGTGAATGTGTGCTTGGTGGAGAGTATTTGCCATAGAGTCTGGCAGAGGGCTCATGCTAATCGAATTAGGATTGTAACCTTCATTACTTTTTTGTGACTGTGGCTCAGTGGTAGAGCAGGGTCGTCCTTCAATTAGAGGATCTGCGGTTTGATCCCCGGCTTCCGCTAGTTTATGTCGATGTGCCCTAGGGCAAGACACTCAACCTCAAATTGCTCCTGTAGCTGTGCCTACGGTGTGTGAATGTTGTATGAATGTTAGTAAGTACCGATGGGCAGGTGGCACCTTGCATGGTACCCCATGCCATCAGTGTGAATGGGTGAATGATGACGTGTAGTGTGAAAGCGCTTTGAGTGGTCGGAAGACTAGAAAGGCACTATGCAAGTACAGTCCATTTACTATTTACTTGCCATAGGTGCAAGAAGTATGACCCTTTGCTTTTACTGATCATCTGAAGTGAGGTGGTACAGGTCATTGTACAACTGAATATATTGGGTCTTGGAGCCGCCTACCAGGCTTTGATCAACTGGTGTGTGTGTGTGTTGGGGGGGGAGAAGCTGCAAGGCCCGCCCCTTGATGCATAAAGAGAAGTGTTTGATGTGGAGATTTCCCCATCAGGTGGTATTTAAATAGGCCAGGGCTCCTAAAGTATTACAAACTCCTGTCACAGAAGTGCTGAGTAGAAATATGGCTAACAACCAATCAAATAGTTCTTGCTATTTTTCTGAAAATTGACATTTATACACTTAATGCACAAAGAACTGACCCTGCCTGTTTTGACCTCTCCACCTTGGCTCTGCCTCTTGTACGACTCTGCCCGTTTGAATTTCTTCACCTGGCCTCTGCCCCGGTGACCACCATATTCTTCTGTCCTTGACCCCGAGATTCCTGCTTTCTTCCCTGACTGTTTCCTGTGGTGTGTTCAGCCCAAATAAAGCTTTACTCTCCACTCACTATTCCGTCTCTTCATATTGCTTTTGGGTACTTACCATCTCCCCTGTTACAGTACAATCTGGCCACAACATGAACCCAGCATATGACACCTCATCACAGGCCCAACTTCTGACCATCCTGGGTAATCAGATACAGCAACTCACGGACTATGTCAATTTCCAGACCAAGGCACGATTAGAGTCGTGGAACATGGCCGCCCAGCATGGCTCAGATTGGCTGACCTCCCCAGCGTCCTCGACCATCCCGGCTGACCTCCCCAGCGACTTCGACCATCCCGGCGGCCCGGCTGACCCCCCCCAGGTGGCCCCGACCGTCCCGGCTGATCTCCCCCCTCCCCTCGGCGGCCTCGACCATCCCACCGGCCTCCCCAGCGGCCTCAACCATCCCACTGACCTCCCCGGCCACCACGATCGTAAACAAACCATCACGGCGGTGTGTTCAGCCTAAATAAAGCTTTGCTCTCCACTCACTATTCCGTCTCGTCATATTGCGTCTAGGTCCTTACCACCCCCGTTACAATTAGAAAGGACTGAATATAATTAGACAGCAATATAATGCTCATGTTACTTTGAAATTTGCTTATTCAGTCTAACTAGCCAAAAAAAGAAAATATGAAATGCAGTAACTCATTCATATAAATAAATAAGCTTTAAAGTTTATCCTTGTAGGAGTGCCCATGCACGCAAAGGAATAGTTTGTCCCATATAACATCACAACTCCTCACACATGCAGTCTTTACTATTTTACTGCCATCTATGTATATTAAAAAGAAAGCAACACTTTCAATCCTCCACATGAACCTCTCTTGGCCACATTATCGAGTTCTATGTTAGCGCGTTAGCCTTAATTGGTTTAACTCTCTGGAGTCGACGGACACGCCGGCGCATCTGCGCGGTGTTTACTCAATGTTTATATTATTATCTCTGCGATAATACACCACAGAAATATGGTTGAGATGTTGTCTGAATCATAGACTTGCCACTTCCGTGTCCTTGTTCTCACGAGATTGTATGTGACTCACACAGTGAGCTAGGAGCATGTATGTGTTGTGTGATATGTGTGTCGAGCTCCGCCTCTCACCGTCATTTGTGTGTCCATCTACATTTTGTATGAAACTAACCAATGGACACTCCCGAAATGACTAAGGACCTACCCATCACCTTACGCTACAGACAAACACTGCAGTTTTGCAGTAATTACTCACTGCCATTTGATCTGAAGTAGACACTTCTACTAAAAAAAACATGTATTATACATTGATCTACTATTTTATCCATATATTCCACTACTTTTGTGAACCTAAGACTTTGGTAAACCAATTTAAAGCACCCAAAACAGTTCGTCCACATGAGTAAAGGTATGTTTTCACAAGAGATTTGAAGAGTTTAAAAAATCGGGCATACATTTTTCAGCTTTATGGCCAAATTATCTCTTTACACAGTGCCTTAGGACAATTGGTGTCTCATTATATAGATAGCTGTGATTGTTTTGAAAATTATAATATACAACACATGGGTATGTATCATATGCAAGTGCCTTTAAAGGTGAATTTAAGAAAATATGTAAAAATCGAGAAAATGCCCGTAGACACCAGAGGGTTAACGTGCAAGCACGTTTAAGCTAACTTTCAACTCGGTCACATTAGCCCTCTGCAATTCAGTATTTCAAGACACGAAAACATTTGGAGTGTATGTTGAACAACAATATTAAGTTATGCTTATGATTTGTGCATGTGTTGTGATAATAACTGGTTGTTATAGTCAGTGCTCGGATTCAAACCTTCACTCTGCTATGAATGTGGAATAGTACTTTAACTATTGACATTTTGATTCAACACCAATTTTCAGACTTTATCCACAGTTTGGTTATTGGTCCATTAACCCAGGGTAGGGCCCTGTTATTATTAATCTGTTAATAATCCTATTGGTATTAATCATTTAATCAATATTAATTTGATTTTTACACTTGCTAATTATCAAACCCGCTCCCCCGAGTTAACACGTAAAAGCTGCGACCACAGTGACATCAACCGTTTTTAAAGATTTAACAAAATACGTTCTATGTCTTTTCCTAACTTGACCTTGTTGGAAAACATCATGAGGTAAGGGAAAAATGTGAAGGAGAATTCAAAAGGACTTAGCAAAAGTTGAAAGTGTGGTGTTAAGAGATTCTAACTGCACTTAGGCTAATAAAGTGACGTTATTGACATGCGTCTGCCATGGTAAAACTACGATGTTCGATGATGGAATATTAAAAGCACATCTTCGATACTTTAACCTGAGCGTTCATACTGTGGTCTTTCATGCAAGCTACATAAACATGGACAACAAAGTGAAAAATGTTATTTCATTATCACGGTTGACATTAAAAGACTACCAGTCACATAAGTGAAACAAAAAGTCACATTGAGGATGGTTCCTTACGCTCACCCTTTTGTCCACGCAAATTTATCGATACAAATTGCAATTTGTAAGATTGTATGTAAATAAATGATGATCCACATCCCTTGTTGGCCATGTTGCTTGTTTGCTTTTGTTAACACCCCAAGGGAAGCATTTAAGCACCTTTCCTAAGAATTTAGAGAACTTGTCCAGCTCTTATCATGGCTAGCATTTAGATACTTCACGTCATTTTACTCATCTTTCTGAGCATAAAATACTATTTGACCACAGCCCGTGCATCCCACTGTTGCATCCACTATGAACAGGAAGTGGGTCTGGTATTGGTGGGTGTTAGTTATGTGGCATTCGCTGCGTTAAATACATTAGTCCAAAAATATAATGGACGCAGAGTGCCACTGAGTCATCCGAGGATGTGTGTGCCGCATATGTATGCATGTCGGGGTGGTGGTGGTTTAGCGGTGGTTGGCGTATTCATTTAACAGAATGAATAGCTCTCGGACTAAATTAAATTTCAGCTGGAATTAAATGATGGAAAGTGGTCTCTGTGTGTGCTACCAGATCGCTGTGGGAGGCCAATATTGCTAAAAGGTTTTTAGAGGATTAATTTAATGTTTTTCTTTTTCTTTTTTCTTCTCCCTCCCTCCCAGCCACGTTTTTTTCTTCTTTGTTCCCCATCCAGGTGCTCATAAACCATAGCATTCCTTGTGCGTTGACATTTAGTAGCTAGAAAATGGCAGCAAGCCAGTCAACAGGGTGCTGTGTCCAAAGGGTTGGACTGAGTGACGTGTCTATGTTGTTTACATATCTGGGGGAGGCATTATTGGTGAAAGCAACACACATTGTTTTTTTCACTGGGACAAAAAGCGGGTGACATGCTGTGGAAGCTGTCATGGTGGATAGAGAAACTTAGCAGGTTTGAGCCCTGCAGTAGTCTACAGTGCATCCAAAAAGTATTCACAGCGCTTCACTTTTTCCACATTTTGTTATGTTACAGCCTTATTCCAATTTTTTTTTCTCAAAATTATACACACAATACCTCATAATGATAATGTGACATTTTTCTTGCTATTAAAAATAAACAATAAAAAATCACATGTACATAAGTATTCACAGCCTTTGCCATGACACTCAAAATTTATTGACATGATTTGGAAAGACACACACCTGTCTATATAAGGTCCCACAGTGCATGTCAGAGCACAAACCAAACCAAGCCATGAAGTTCAAGGAATTGTCTTTAGACCTCCAAGACAGGATTGTATCGAGGCACAGATCTGGGGAAGGGTACAGAAACAATTCTGCAGCATTGAAGGTCCCAATGAGCACAGTGGCCTCCATCATCCGTAAATGAAAGAAGTTTGGAACCACCAGGACTTCCTAGAGTTGGCCGTCCGGCCAAACTGAGTGATCGGGGGAGAAGGGCCTTAGTCAGGGAGGTGACCAAGAACCCGATAGTCACCCGACACTCCCCATCCAACCTGATGGAGCTAGAGAGGTCCTGCAAAGAAGAATGGGAGAAACTTCCCAAAAAAAGGTGTGCCAAGCTTGTAGAACTCAAACTCAAAAAGAGTTGAGGCTGTAATTGCTGCTAAAAGTGCTTCAACAAAGTATTGAGCAAAGGCTGTGAATACTTATGTACACGTCATATTTTCATTCTTTATTTTTAATAGATTTGCTAAAGTTTTAAAGAAACTTTTTTCACGTTGTCATTATGGGGTATTGTGTGTAGAATTTTGAGGAACATTTTTTATTTAATCCATTTTCAGAATAAGGCTGTAACATAACAAAAAGTGAAGCACTGAGAATGCTTTCCGGATGCACTGTATGTGTCCACCAAAAGCCATTTTCCCTGTGAAATGTTCTTAAAAGAATCATACCTGCTCATGAATTCTAAATCACCTTGGGACGCCTTCAACTTTACACTTACGCACTTTACAGAAATTTTGCAGGGTGAAGGTGCTTAGTCTAACTAATGTTACTTAACTAAATCCCCCATAATATAGTCGAAAATAATGGGGCACCAAAATTATGTTGGTGCAGTATCCCAAAAAAGGCATTTAAATGGATATCAAAAAAGCTAATTATCAAGAATAATTAATAAATATATTTAATACTATGCTTTAACTCATATGAAATCACCTCAGGGATCTACATGTCTAAACACAATGAAAATTATAGTCAAATTAATATAGTCTCATAACATATACTAAACCATCAATTTGGATTTTAATACTTAGCGAGTACAATAGAGCTAGTACATTGAAGGATTTTAGAGTTCTTGACATAGCAGAGGTAGACAGTATTCACACTTGTACAACATTAAACAAATCAGCATGTATGTTCCACAAACACTTATTTACAAGATAATAAGAGAGAAACACAGAATATTAATCCAACTAAATAACTAAACATGTGTGTGTGTGTGTGTGTGGAATGGCTTATAATGGTTGACGAGGTAAAATTCCAAACATGGCTGAATCAAAGATCACTGCTTGGTTTTCAGCCACTTGGTCTGTTTGTCTTATCTGATCACATGTGTTCAGTCAGATCAAAGAATGTGTGATGCGAGAGTTTTGAGAATCTCACAGAATGTGTTTGTCTTTACGTTGAAGTGTATCAGGTAAGCTAAGAGGATGGTTAGTTTGCATTCAAACTGCATACTGTAGCCTTTTATTTACTATACAAATATAAGAGTGGTATTGACCCTTTCATCTAACTCAATTGGTAAGATGCAGAAGCATTTTTTCCAGGCAATTTGAGACTGATACCTGTTTCAATTCAATGTAATGTTCTTCAAGGGAAGTTTTATCTTGATCTATTTCTCATATACAACTTTAACTATAATTGTTGCCCTGAAATAATAATAATAATAAAAAACGTGATGGCAGATATTATTTGAATAAACCGTCTTTCGAATCTTTCTAATCAGTATAATTTTTCAGCTGCTTCAGAAATATAAGAGATGTTTCTTGTAATTTCAAAAGTTGAAAATGGTTTTAATATGTATAGCATTACCAGTCAAATGTCATCGCATGATCCTTTTTTACGAACGTCTTCCATGATACGCCTCATAACACTAAACAACTGTTGCTCCCTGTGACCCATCACTCAAATCAATCACGCAAACAACCCATTCCTCCAGTTGACTAATCAATTAATCACGCAACCAATCAAATATGGTTATCCAGATGCTGATGATGCTCACACAAAAACATTAGTGCCACTCTCCTCTCACTTTAAATTAGCAAGCAAAAGAGTCACAGTGAAACGATGAATGGTTTCTAGTTTGCTGGGGCTTGTTTTGATGACCTATGTTCAGTTAAATTATTGCAGTAATGATGCCACGACAGTGATGAATCACTCCTGTTAGTATTTCATAAGCTGTGTCAACAATTACACTTTGGAAATGGACTGGCAGTGATTATGCAGAACTCTGGTAATATTTACAAATATAAAAATACTGTATGAGGAACATTAGTTTTATCCTGTGTCATCTTACAAATACTAAGGCTTTGGGGTTATTGTAGTGGTAAGAAGAAGATGTTTTAGCCATCCATGTAAATTTGACTGTCTTGAGTTGATCTTCTCAGCTATGACTGATAAAACCATAATGGAACCATTGGTAGACTTTGCCTCACCGGCACAAGGCTTCTGACATTCATATGCACAAAATCAATACCAGATCTATTTTAGGAAGTCAGTAGGAGTTAATTAAACTATTCTCTTTCCGTTATTGTCAGAATTCAACCAGCCTCCACAGCATGGCTCATTACTAATTTTTATTGAATAAAGCCGCCATTGTAACCAGGATGAATGGCAAAATAAACACAAAAATTTCCCTATGTAATTTTCTAAAGTGCAAAGGTTGGAATGATATCCCTAAGCACATTGAACTGTTCATCTCCTGGAGAACACCTAACATATAATACTGTCTTTGTAATAGACTTTGTAATACGTATCAATGCAGCTGAAATTGTACAGTTCTATGACTTGTACTTTACTGCTGTTGTGCTTGGGGAAATTAAGCTATTGTCATTCCATATCTGATCTTCTGGGCTAAATAAAATGGACAAATTACAAACCAGTAAATCCCCTCGTCTCTCTCAGACAATCACTGTAATTGTCGGCACTTGGAAAAGTTTGGATCTAGCACAGTGATTGGTGATAGTCTGTCTCGTCAGTGAGAGGGGAAAAGGTAATCAAAGATAATTGCTGCAAATCATTCTGATGTTTTAATTGTGCACCTGCATTTCTCAATTGTTGGCTTCACGTTTCTTTCCTGCACTATTTCTACCTCATTGATTTGTGTCTTATGTAGTTTTTATTTAAAGTGTAGTCAGAGTGTCTCATTCAAGGACACGTTAACACAATGAACTACTGTCTAATGAAACAGTTGATGCTGTAAAGATTGACCCTGTAATCATAATTTAGTTTGTTCACACATTACAGCTGCACTGGGAAACTTTACATGTTGAGGGTCCAAACAATAAGATAAGATAAGGATCAAACTGACAGCACACGGTTTTATATATTATATTACAGTATTTGCAAGTAAAAATATCACTCTCACTTAATCAAAATCAATAAATTTGCTTTTATAAATCTATAATATCTCACCTAAGCAGGCTGAGGTGTTCATATGTGAATTTATACAAAAAATATTTTGGAGTGCAGCTTTACTCATTTGACTCATTACTTGTAGCTCACATTAAGCTTTCTTATCTTAATCAAATGTTGTTAGTTGTATCAATACTGTTAGCATCAGTTATAAAGGTCCTGCTACATGAGGTTCAAACATATGATTTGACAGTTCTCTATCATTCTGTTATCTAACACCTATGCAACTGTCCACTGAGGCATTTGGTGTTAATAATGTAAGCAATATGGTAATTTTACTAATAATTGCAATGTAAATAAAGTTTTTTGCTTTCTGAATCTTAATTCTCAGCACAGCGCATCTCCATGTGAAGTTCCATGGAAATTGAAAAATGGAAAGCATCTCAGAGTTTTCATTTTCAATTTTAATTACAGGATCCATTGTGTAATTTCATGGAGTTGTCATTTTGCAGACATGAAACTTCCAAGCTTGACCTTGAGTCTTCTTTTTTTTCTGAAGGGATTTTGTAAATTGAACAATAGGCCAAATGAACTGTGACAAACAGGCAGTGAGGTAAAATCAGTGAACTTTAACCCAAAAAGGCTGGAAAATCAGAGTGTGATCTTCAAATAACAACATGCTGAGTATTTTACCCTCACCAAAGTCCCATTACAACTATACTCTACCTGAGATCATCAGCCTGACCTACTCAATGCCTAAGCATGATTATTGATTACATTAGTAACTTAAATCAGTAGATGTATAGTCATATACGCCTTCTGCACATTCATGTCTGGCTTCATTTTCACTCTGCAATATAATTATTGTGTTTGTATATAAATTAAATGACATGATGGCATGTATAGAAGAGACAATGACTGCCCTGTTTTCCTGCTGAGAAATTAAAATTCCTGTTTCCATAACTCTTTTTGCAAAACACAGTGAGGAAACAAAAATTACCCATGAACATTCTTTAAGTGGACTTAAATTTCAAAACCAAAGGTTAGAAGCCAGGGTCACCAAGAGTTTGGGTTTAAGATACATTTTCTTAAAAAACTAATTAACCAATATGTTGAGCATTTTGATGAACCTTGTCCATTAACTGCAGAAAAAAGAAAGAGAACTGCCCAGTTTGGTGGTTGTCAAACAAATGTCAGGAGTCCACGGAGCTGCATTGGGCAGTAGTAAATCCCTAACAGAATCAAAATGTATGTGTTCTATATTTGTCACTCTATTAAAAATGAAGGTGTCATTTTTTTGTAATTGTCAAGGATCACTTTGCACACCCAGATGACTGCATTACAGAAGCACTCATCTCTTAGCCATACAAGCACAGCACATGGTAACTTTTTATATACACATGGAGAGACCTAGCAAACTGGAAAAGCAGAGACCGAGGTTTAGAGGTTCAAGCCTTCGGAAAGACGTCAATAGCTGCTTAAATCAACTAGTGGAATCCCCTTTTTTTGAATCGCTAAGTTTTTTTAAACACATTTTTTTTTTTTCTGATTACTTCATATTGCTATATAATTTTGACCAGTTAATGTATCAGTAACTCAACATGTCCTATAAACACACTGGTAAAAGAAAGTGAATCAGTATGAAGTAGAGGAACAAGATTGAAGAAAGGGAGATGAAGACAGAAAGTTGAAAACTTGCATAAGGGTGGGAGAAAAGGAAAGGAGACAGTGAATGAGGAGTATGATAGCCAAAAGGTAGGTAGGTGTAGGGGTGTGTGCGTGTGCGTGTGCGCGTGTGTGTGTGAGATGATCATTATTTTATTTTTGTCCAGCGAGGGAGAAGACCGTAGGATCAGACCTTCGAATTCCTTCCCACCAATTTCTCTGTTCTTTCAAGGAAGCATGAATCTAATTTAGAGCTGGGAGCTTTGCAGCTTCTTCCTTTAATCTTTAACACTTGATGAATACAGGAGAGGGGGTGGGGATATAAAATAAAAGGGATGGGAAACAGAGAAAAGGAGAGGTGGGGGAGAATAAAAAAAACATGGAAAACAAAGAAGGGACTGAGATGCTTGGAATCCTAATTTTTCAAATGCTTAAATTACATTATGTACACAAATAACAGACTGGAGGCACGTATTGCATTGATGTTGTACACCTTACAACCAAGAAAATTGGGAAGGGTGAATAGGGACACCAAATAGATTCAAACACAAACACACAACAGGTAATTTGAAAAGAGAATTGCTGATGGAGCAAGAATATAGAAAGAAATGTTGTACTGTAAGGCTTAGATCCTTGTTGCACATATGCACATTACTCCCCCATGTAATCTGAAACCACATGTTAAGAAGCCCATGACAGGCTATTATAGAGGGAGCGGCACCCACTCGATATCATCTCTGTGATGCCCAGTGTCAAATGCAGAGATGTATTTAAGTATAATATAGTGGGAGGGGAACCTTTGGCGAGAGATGGGACTGAGAAGGATGGGGCACGAAATGCCTTCGTTGCAGGGTGTAATGCACCATAGACAAATAGTGCCGTTTTATCGCCTGGAGGAGTACAAAGGGCTTTTAAATTCATGCTCACTCTCCAGAAGGCAGCAGCGGTGTGGGCCAGTGACTGATGTGCCACAGAGACATAGGACATTGTTGTGCGACTGTGTGCTGCACTGCTAAATATATACACTTTAATAAGAAATCATATCGTGGCTCCTGAAATGTATTAATGAAATAAAGCAAAACAAAAACTTATGGTAATAGTGACATCCTAAATTTGGGTTTTCAAATATGTGAATTGAGCAGAAATAGTAATGATGGAATAGAGGATGATGGAGATCTGGTTACCTGGTGCAGTGACAAAACTATCTAACTGGAGTGACACAAAACATTAAACAATGCTGAATACAGTGTTTAGGGATAAAATGACCTTGGTGAGAGTGGCCACCTTCTTCATAGCTATCCAGTGTGAGGCAACCAGGATTCTGACTCCAGTCGCTCATGAAAAGCTTAAAGAGTTTGGTGCTGCAAGATAACAACCACAAAGAGTGGCTCCACTTATCCTGTGAAATATCTCGATGGATTGACACGTTTTGCAAAGAGACATTCAGGTTCCCTACATAATTTATCCAAATGACGTTGGTGACCCTCCGACTTCTACAGCACGGCCATCACAGGGTTGACATTCAGGGTTTTTAGTGAAACGGATTGCCTTGAAATTTGTCAGACATTTGTGTCCCCTTCAGATTAAATTGCAATAACTTTATGATCTCCGACTTATTAACTAGTGCTATATGAATGTCTTAATATCAATGTGTTTAATACTTTATTTTATGACCAAATTCTTGCAAAACTAATGACATTCCCATCAGCCCCAGCTGTACTGTGTTTGGTGTTTTTGAGTAAATATTAGCGTACTAATGTGCTAATGTATTTAGAAAAATGTATAACTTGAGGACACTCTTACAATCTGAGATTGATTGTAAACAGAATCAGAATCGTATATTTGCCAAGTACGTTGCACATACAAGGAATTTGATGAGGTGAAAGGTGGAAACAATAAACATAGACATATAATACAATTTTAATAATAAAAACAATTAGCATACATAAGATGTGCAAGGGTGTTGGAGGACATTGTCCTGTGGATGTAAGAGTCAGTCAGTGGAGATCACCCTCTCAGCAGAGCGAATAATACCCTGCAGTCTGCCCTTGTCCTTGGCCGTGGCTGCAGCGTACCGGACGCTGATGGAGGAGCAGAGGATGGATTCAATGATGGCAGTGTAGAAGTACACCATCATTGTCTTTGGCAGGTTGAACTTCTTCAGCTGCCTCAAGAAGAACATCCTCTGCTGAGCCTCCTTGGTGATGGAGCTGATGTTCAGCTCCCTTTTGAGGTCCTGGGTTATGGTGAAGCCCAGGAAGCAGAAGGACTCCACAGCGTTGACGGGGGAGTCACAGAGGCGGATAGGTGCGGGTGGAGCTGCGTTATTCTGAAAATCTACAACTATCGCCACTGTCTTTAGAGCGATGAGCTCCAAGTTGTTTTGTCTGCACCAGGTCATCAGATGGTCAGTCTCCCACCTGTAGGCAGACTCATCCCCACCAGAGATGAGTCCAATGAGGGTGGTGTCATCCGCAAACTTCAGGAGCTTGACGGACTGGTGACTGGAGGTGCAGCTGTTGGTGTACAGGGATAATTATTTGTTATTTAACAACATACAAATGCTTTTTTGACACTGTACATACTGTAGCCTATGTATTTATCATAAAGTTGGTTGTGTTTTCATTCAATTCACAAGTGGATTTTAAATGTACCTTTTGATGTGGTGCAAAGAAGAAATGTGAATTAGGCGTGTTTCCATCAACTGCTTTGGAGCAAATAAACTTGGCAGTAGAGTTTGATCAGAACTTTATGCTATAAGCTACGTTTTAAGCATGGCCGTTTCTTAATTTCACTTTTCTCATCTCTTATGTTCCTCTGCTATTTATCTACCTCCAGCTGATATTCACTATTTGCATAGTATTAACATGTCCCAACAACAACTCCACCCAACTACACACACCCCTCTCCCACACATACACACACACTTCTTTGTCCAATGCCTCCCTTCCTTATTCTCTGGCTCTGTACTCATTGATGCCTGATTCAGAAAACACAAAAACATTTGTGGAGGAATGGATGGAAGGATGTCATGGGAAGCAGGCTATGTAAGCGGTACAGAAACTTCCACACCGGAGCAAAATAGGCTCAGTAAGTTAGTTCAGAGCTGTAAAAAGTTGAACTGCAAAAAGTAAATTAAAAAAAAATTACATTTCTAAAATATTGTGACATAATATTAGGACTCAGTGAATAAAGCATGACGTACATGAAGCATGTGACTTAAATGTCTATTGAAGCTTCCCCTCCACTGAAGAGAATGCAAATTGCAGCAGGGATTGTCCCTGATTGTTGTAAGACAGAAAGTCACTTAGACTGGCACAGACGAGCAGAAAGACAACAGTTACAGATAGACCGATCCACAGAGGGGGGGTCAAGTTTAAGGCCCTGGAGGAGATTGGACTGAAGCCCCAGCTCAAACCCCCGGCCTCTCCTCAAGCTTTTATGTTTTGCTTGAAAACACTGCTGACCTTACAACACACAGTGGGCATCTAGTGTGCCTCTGCGCCTAGTGGAAACATATTTTGACTGCCCCTGTCACAAATGACAAAAAAAAAAAAAACAACAACACAGACTCGAGTATGAGTACTAATGTCCAAAGGATATCCTTGGAAACAGTGCTATAGTTCAGTGATTTAAGCATGGTGATAACACTGTCAGGGTTAGGAGTTCTATTCCCACTTGGGCATGTACGCACTCACAGTATTGTAAAACTTGTAGATAAAAGCACCCTTCAAACAGATGTTAAGATGAGGTTAGATATTTTTGTTTACTTATGACTATACTTTAGTGTGAACTTTATGATATCTTCTTTGGCAAGTTCTGAAAGAAAATTGCAATTGCAGTAACATTATTGAGCCATAATCTCTTGAAAATATCCTCATTATTAAACAATACTACCCTAGATACTGAGTGATAACTAGAATTCTGACTGACCAACACAGAGAAGCTATTGATATTCTTTTAATTCCAGGCAGACTTTTCTCAAGATAGCTAGAGTCACCCACAGAGTAAAGTTTAGACCCTTGCTTCTATTATTTCCTCAGTGCAACTTGCCAGGGTTCATTCTGATTTAAAAAAACAACAACATTACTCTGAGTTTGCCAATCAATACTTCACTATGTGAAGCTCATATCACTTCATTAACCTCACATGTTTTCAATACCAAGAAGTTTTTTTTTTGCAGTGTCCCAAACTGCCATGCTCCGTATTCCCATATATTGTTGTGTTTTCCATATAGTGGAATGTTTAATGGCATGGTGCGTTTGTGCATTGATGTCAAATTTTCTTTCTGTATCTTGGGAGATATGCCTAATGGTTTGGGTAAAAGTGACATGTACCATCTTGAATATCTTTGTGGAGGAAAGTTTTAAAAAAACTTCTGGTTCCCAGGCGAAGAATCCTTTGAACCGTTTACTTTTTCTCTTGCGCCAACATAAGTTTGACATTCGTGGTTTTGAGTGAAATGTCTCAGCTAATGTAAGGACTGCCATCAAATTTGTTGCAGACATTCATGTCCCCGCTCAACCTATGGTAAACCCCTGACACATTTTAAATAACTAAGTTTAGGACCAGATACCTGTACCACTAATGAATGACATTCCCATCTATGTCAGGTGTACTTTATGTTTAATACTAATTCGCAAATGTTAGATATGCTACCCAGGCTGTTGACTCATAGTCTAGTCTTGTATTTTTTCTACAAAATAAAAGAATAAACAAGAGAATGTGCCAAACCTTTAATCTCACATTTTAGCCCTCCTGACCTTGCTTTGAATCTTACATTCTTTGCTAAACTTTTAAAATTGTACATTTTATTTGGATAAAAAATAATCAATTATTTATTTATTTTCTAAATGTGCATGCCATGTGTAATCATTTTACTGAGCATAACACTTGATGGGTTTCGTCTTCAAAAATCTTCACTGGCCATCTAGCCACCATAGGCAAAGCCCGAGGTTGGCCTCACTTACACATGATTAATTAATTGGACAAGCATGCCAGATGTGATCAGGTCAGCCGTGATCGCTGTATAACATGTAAATGAGCCTCTGGATTGGCCATGCACCTTGCCTGTCAAAAAGTTGGCCTGTGCTGGTGCACTTTGGAGGGATGCTCAACCTGTTCATGGTAACCACTGTTGACATCACCCACTGCCACATTCCCTTTATAAATATTACATGAACCACGGCTGGACGGCTGATATTTGTAAGATATATTGTCCCTCATTGCTGAGGGGTATTCTCCAGATGCCAAATATATTTCATTTGAACAGATGGAAATTGCAAAGGAGAGATGGAGCTAGTGTAGGAGGGGAAATGAAGAGAAAGGGGCAGGAAGAGAAAGATGATGGAGGGAGGTGTGTGTGTGTGTGTGTGTGTGTGTGTACAAAATAGTTCAGAAATATGTAAACCAATGTGGTGCCTGGAGTGGAGGTTTACCACTGGCTTCAACGAAACACCTTGCCAGTGCTTTGGGCTTATGATGTGGAAGAGTCGCAACCAAACACTTCTATTTCTTCTTCTAATCCTCTATCTTAATCCCATCTCTTTAAATCTAGTAGAGTATTTTGTCTAGTCTAGTTCATACTGTATCTTAATGACCACCAACAACATACAACTTTAAATAACAAATCCCAATACAACAGTCTAACATTTTGTCCGTAAAAGACATCACGAATAGCAAAAATTTAATTTAATTGGAGAATGTAATATCTTACTCCACTAGTTTGTCTTAAACATCTGTTATAACTAAGTGTTGCAGTTTTCTTCAGTGGCATAACAGAAGCAATATACCAACATTCTGACAATGTCCCTTTTTACACAGTCTGACCAGCACGGTACTGTTAATACTAAGTATATATCCATGGCCATGGTCCAACAGGAGGTCAGTTTGAGCAGGCCAAGTCAGACAGGGAGCACTATTTATCTGTTCATACTATGGTCTGAGAATGCAAAGCTTTAACTTTTTCTCTCCTTGGCTCCAGGTTTGGTTTTGCAGCAGGACTCGTCTAAAAGGGGGAAGCAGTTTTATTCTTCTGGCCAAGTTTCAAAGGATGACATGAGATTCCCTGTCCTCCAATAATGACAGACAGAATGGGACAGGGACAGAGAGGAGCTGAGTCACGCAGTTTGTGTCAGTTAACAGCACTTGCAGCAATGGCATTTACTTCAAACTCTGTTATTTGAAATAATGGTTTGTCTAGTCTAGGCTTTGAGGAATCAAAGATATGTGATGCCAAAAAGAAAAAAAAAAAAGCATCTTGTTCAATTTCTTGTACTCTTGAAAATAAATTTTACAGGATTTAACCTTTAGAGAGTCTGAGATTAAAGAATTTTTTTTTTATTAACGAGCCACACTGAGCTTTACTAAACATCAGGTACCTTTAGAGCTTTTACACTTGTTAAGCAATGTTTAGGGGCAAGTGATATTTACAATTCATTTAGATTTTCAATAAGTCGAAGAAAGATTTCCAGGTGTGCAATTCAAAGTTTCTATGTAAATGGTGCAGTTTACACCTGTGTGCCTTCTAATACAGCGACAATGTTCAACTGTTTGTTTTGTTCGTTTTTTGTTCTATTTCGATTTTCAACCCTGTTTGATAGATCTAAAGTATACAACATTTTTGTTTGCTTGTTCAAAATGAAACCAACATGACATCTTAAAAGTATGGGTAGCATAACTGGAAATCAGTCATTTCAGAAGTTAAGGCAAATGACTACATCCAGCAACAAAACACTTCGCGGGCAGGGAGTAACAACATGTTTTATCAACCTTCTGACCCCTCTTCCGAAATGATGGCAAATCGCATTGTTCCTGTAAAAGCATATAGCGTGTCGGATGCTTTCGGCTGTCACGCTCCCAGGGTTACCCAAAGTGACAGCCTACATAATAGGATATTGCCATCTTAGGTCCCATCCAAACATACTCCTCTTTCGATTCCTGCTGCCCGTCTCTGCATCTCCCTCCATCCAAAAAAATATAAGTCTTCAAAGTAAACAGGCAAACATAACAATACATCTTTATGAAAGAGATATATGCTGGCCGTGTGGCAAAGGCTTTTACAAATTGTATTAACAAACCTGCTTAATAATGGAAAAAGAAAAAGAGACATGGGGCAAAATCCCAAAAGTACCTTGTATAATTCAATCTGCATTAGAGACTTGTGTGTAATTCATAAGTAGAACCAGCTCAGGTGTAGTCAAAGGCAAGGTGTCATTAGAATTTTAGAAGGGGATGAATCTCACAGGAGCTAATTTAAAAACACATGCAGGTGATAGAATTTGATTGTGTGGTATTCGTCTCTCTCACATGAACACAATGCAGGAACGTAATCCAGCAGATTGATTGAGGAAATTTTCAGCTACAATTTATGGATGCCAGAAAAGAGGGATGAGTCAAGATCGTTTGGGGTGTTGTTGCAGGAATAATGACACAGGTGGATGTCAACGTAAATCACTTGGCAATGGAGTCTGGCTGCCGCCTCACCTCTCTGCTTAATTTTTACAGACAAAGGAGATTTACATGCCGTATTCCCAACAGCTGAGGGTGGCTTTTCTCATGTTTGCTGCAATTAATTGAAATTAACAATAGAGCAATGATGATATTATAACAAACAGTGATTTTGTTTGTTGTCATTTCAGCTGTAATAGAGAAAAAGGCTTAAAAGCTGTGTGGGTGTTTGGTGCATATGATCAATAGAAAACTTGAACAGATAAGACAATGTTGAATCCTTACTTGGGCTTAGAGCAGCAAAGCAGTATATGTTGCAAAAATAAGCAATTTAACAGAAATCGAATGATTGTGTTTTTGCTGGCCTCTGGTGGTTTAACTTTTTCCCTTGCTCCGTTGATGTAAGGTTGTATTGCAAGGTGTGTCAGTACACCATGACATCACTGTTGGCTGTTACTTCTAACCGCATACAGTTTAAGTTTTGCTTCAGACTTTTAAAATCCTATTCTTATGTGTCCTTTTATATTGCCGTGTTTCTCTTTTATATCTTGTGTTAATGCCTTTAAGTCTTATGTGCAGCACTTTGAATTGCCTTGTTGAAAAGTGCAATACAAAAAAAACCACTCCTTTTTCTTTAACTTGGTGAGTAGATTATCGTTGATTTAAATGATGGCCAAAACTATATACAGTATCACCCACAATTTAGAGACTGGATGACGTGGGTATGAGCCAATGGAACAAAATTACTGAATTCCTTTTTAAATCATCAAAATGTCCTTGCTTTGAATTCAGTTCTCATATAAGTCAATGGCTGCTGTATCTACTTGATGCAATTACAGACTCCCTTAAACTACTGATGTGGTTTCAAGCTCCTTCAATCACTAGTGTTGAGAAACAAACACTGTGGTTTCATTCTTGTTTATCTCAGAAACATCACATCCAACTCTTCCTCAGTCATTTTCCCCCTATGACAGCTTTCTGCCCAATTTCACTCTGAAAACCTTCTGACAGAGTGATGCAAGATGGCAGCCTCTCAGCAGCCAGATACAGCGCTGTGTGGTGAGAAATGTATGCACACTAACCAGCACATGGATGGTTGTAGGTGCTTTTACCCATGAAAACCACCTACTTGCAATATATCAGATGGCGGATTTTAACTCCAGAGCACTGTGTACAAAGCACGGACCAATGCTAATGCATAATTCATTTCTAGAAACATGTCATTGACTCCCCATCTCATTTCCATTCTTGACTGCGGGCCCTGTGGTAGACGTCCTGCATGCAGAATAGGGAAGTAACCGCTGTTTTGTTTGAAAGAGAAACATAAATATTTGAGTAGATACTATATTTACTTGCGTGTGAACTGGTTAACTAAAGGAGGCAGCTTCAAATTATCAGTTTTGTCTTCCATTTTGTGCGACTGTCAGAGCAATGACATTAGAACATAACATTAGCAGTTAAGAAATTGTTCTGGGCTTTGTTTCTCCCAATATCAATTATCTCATATTTGTGAGTTTAATCTCCTATCATGCTTTGCAGCCATGTGAAAACACTATCTGTTATTGAGCAGATATGACTTGTTTTGTTGACAGAGTAAAAACTTAAGAGCCATTACCAAGAAGCTATTTACTTGATATTGCCTGGTAATCATTTTAATACTTTGAATACAAGAGGTGCTTCTGTCATAATGGCTAAATATAAATCCTTCATTACACGCAATCTATCAGCAATGTGCTCTCCCTTCAGTTTTGGTTCTCTTTAATAACAGATATCCTTCTCTTTTCATCTGAGGCGGTCTGGCTCTGTAGCCTTTCTGTGACACCAGTACAACGTTAATACCTTCCCTGTATTGCAGAGGAAAACTGCATCCATGCTGAAATGAAGTGTACACAATGTGGCGTCTACACACACACACACACACACATACACACACACAATTCCCTTTGCCTGCCTTGCAAAAAAGCATTTCCTGCTGCTTAATAAACACACATAGAGGCACGGATATTCATAGCATTTGGGGAGCTGCCGACATTCGGGTGTTCAGAGCAGATAAGCCCTGTACCGTCTGTGGCTTGTTTCTCTTCCCCCCCCCCTTTCTTCTCCTCAGTGTCTCTTCTCTAGGGTACTGTCTGGAGGCAGGCCTCGGCTACAAGGCCCAACGGAGTCACAAATAGGAGCGATGAATACCTAAATATCTCAAGAGAATAGCAGACAAAAGCGGACAATGTGAATCCTGTATTGCCAGCAAAGGGGATGAAGGAGCCTGGGGAGATTCCTATCACTCTGGCACAAGTAGAAAGAGAGTGAAGGAGGGAAAGTGAGATTGTCAACATGTTCCAGTGTAAGCCCAGGTTGAGGGATAAGCTGTTTGTACAGACAGGGCTTTCATTAGTCGCTGTTTAGTCATACTGTATTTACAGGGTCAGTGCCATGTAACTCCTAATGCACAGGAACACCATGCAAAGGAAGTAACACAACAGCCAGCAACAGGCACCAGGTTGGCGGCTGCCGTGGCCACAATCTCATATTCCAGGGAGTTAGCTTGGTGAGGTGTGATCATACGGTGTTGGCGCATGATGCTCAAAAGCAGCCCTTTGAAAAGCCTCAGTAATTACAGTGAAGGCTGTGTGAGTAGGAAGCCACCGTGTCTCCAGAAAAAAAAGAAAACCTTCAGCTCATCTCTTAGAGAAGCATGAAAGGGACGAACGGAATGGGAGCATCTGAGGATCCTCAATGTTTAGAAAATAATAATCTGGTGTATTTTCTGAGGATATTTTTTCGATGCAAATTAATTAACTTTACAAGCTAATACATAGAAGTATCCAACAATATATTTTTCACAATATTGCTAAGCTATTAGAGTCATTCATGAAAGCAACTGAGACCTGCACAAAGTGTTGATTCTCAGAACTGGCAGAACTAGAAAAAGTCTTCAAATTAAAAAAAATATTTGATTTCAATTCTAATTCTACAAATATTACTCAATGGAGCTTTACAGGTATGGGAAATATGTAATTTGATTGGTCACGACTGAATACAGACAAAAATAATAAATTGCTATTGTTCCAAAAAATACAATGTTTTCTACTTGGAAGAGTACCAAATAAAAAGAGATCAAAATGAAAACGAATCAAATTTGTCCTACCTGCATTTTGGAAAGTACAATGCGAACTACAATTACAGAACTCTTTCATGTCTTTCTTGACACCCCATTCTGTTTAGAACTGAAAATCTCAGTGATGGTTGTTGGGACTTCACCATGTGGGAGAAATGGAGTGAGAGGCCTACATTCTAGAGGTTATGTGTTTGTGTTGTGTGGCGTCGTGTCTGCTTCTCTGCTCCCCTTTTTTCATGAATTTAGCCACATCTTACGCTAAACTTTTTCAGATCCTGGCTGTCTAAATCCATGTGTCTTAACTAAGTCTAAAGCTCCCTCGACCAAACAACTTGCCGAGGCTACCAACTAGTTTTCAGCTTTAAGCTTTGGAGCGAGCTAACGCTACGGGGACAACAGATACTGGGTGTCTACAGCCGGTAAACTGAAAACGGGACCCTTTGTGAATCAGCAGTTTCCTTTTGCTTAAACCTGAACAACGCTGTGGGCTCTGGGTAGAAGCCCCTGTGTCCACCACATCTACCATGGCTCCACTTACCTCTCCATCCGACTGTGTCAGCTGCTCCCGCCTGGCCGATGAAATCACAGATCTGGAAGGAAGAATATTCACACTCTACAAGATTCAGGATGCCTAGCAACTCATGGACACCATAATCTTCGGTCCAGTACAAACCGACGCGACCGTGTTCCTGATGCCGTCGCCCTTCCTCCGGTCACAGTCCCTGAGGATTCCTGGCTACAGCTCGGGGCTAAGCCTAAAGCCCTGGTCAGCTCCATTCCATCCCACCACGAGCCCTGAGCCCTGGTCCCTGGTCCGTGGTCACAGCAGCTCGGGAGGGAGGCATCCCTCTTCTGCAACTCACCACTTCAAAGTCCAGTTTGAGGACTTCCCTCCTCTGGCTAGCTTCCTCCACCATCCCACCTGTCGCCTTGCAGCTCTGGGTCAATCTTCGCCTCTTCCATCCACGTGCGTTAAGCTCACAGTGTCACCTCCTCGTCCCCTCTACTATCCGACCACACTGATAGTTGGGGAATAAGGAATATCCGTTTCTTCAGCGCAGCCACACACTGTTTCCCTGGAGCGAGGGTCCCCGACATCCTTCTGAAAGTGCCACTCCTGCTGCATGCACTCCCGACCACCGTTCAGCGAATTATTGTTCATCTGGGAATCAATGACACAGCCCTCCAACAGTTTGAGCTGACCAAGATAGATTTTAAAAATCTCCTACACGTCTTAAACAGCTGTGGACTGTGTTTATCAGTGGTCCAATCCCCACACTCAGCCGTGGTTCGCAGTGGTTCAGCAGAGTCCTCAGTCTCCACACCTGGCAGTCCGCCTGCAGGACCCACAACGTGGGCTTCATTGACAATTTTAATCTGTTTTGGGACCGCGCTTCCTCTTTTAAGAACAATGGTATTCACCTCAACAAGCTTGGTAGCCGCCTGCTCGTGGCTAATTTGCAGCACGCTGTACAATCCTGTCCACGCGCCTGACTATTTACTCTTCACACACATAACCATGAGGGAGAGGTCCCGGGACAGAGGATGTCGTATGTGTACAGATTGGAAAGCCCTCTGAGGCAAATTTGTAATTTTGGGCTATACAAAATAAATTGAATTGAACCCCCTCCTCTTCTTCTACGCTGCCACTCCAAAGCACAGTTTCCCGCGAAAGCTCCCCCTACTGGCCCGACCTGTCATTAACCCCCTCAGCTGCAGCTCTCCCCATTCAGACTATTGTGACAGACAGGCTGCCACACCGCATTCACAAAGCCATAAACCGAAACAACCTCTCTTACATTCGTCCCAGTTATGTCCACATCGGCTCCCAGTGCAAGTTCATCATCTGCAAACCCACTTCTGTCAACTCAATACCGTCTCTGTGGAATCAGCACCAGCGCAAGCCCACTCTCTTGTTACTTCACCATGACAAAAAGCTTGTGAATTCAGCCAACCTCAGGACCCTACTAAAATCCTCTCAACCAATCACAAAATTGGTCTGTTGAAAACCCGGTCACTAAGCAACAAAGGCCTAATCATCAATGAATGCATTACCGACAACAACCTTGATATCCTCTGTCTCACTGAAACTTGGCAAAAACACCTGGACTACTATGCACTAAACCAAACCATCATTACCTGGACAAACCACGCCCTGATGGCCGCGGAGGAGGAATTGCCGCTCTTTACCGCCAACACATAAAAAACAGCCTGACTATCATCCAAACTCCATCCTCATTTGAACACCTGACTTTCAAGCTCTCTGGTCCTAAACCCCTGATAATTTCAATTATTTACCGCCCCCCCGCCCCCAAACCCAACCCTACCTTCCACTTCGAGCTATCTGATTTCCTGACCCAACTCTGCTCCTTCTCACCTTCCATCCTGATGCTCGGTGACTTCAACCTCCACAGACTGTAAAACAGCCACAGAATGTCTGGACATGCTTGGATGATTCAACTTCACTCAGCACATCAATTTCCCCAACCACAACCACAGTCACATCCTGGACCTGGTCTGCTCCACAGGACTCACCATCAACCACCTCTCTGGCTCTTACCTCACCATCTCCGACCACCTAGCCATCATCATGGACGTTGACATCCCCATTCCAGAACCCAAACAGACACGCACCATGACCCTCCGTAATATCAAATCCATCTGCCCCTCCTCCTTGTCAGCCTGTCTCACTAAAAAACTCTCCGTCCTCCAGCCCTCATTTAGCCCCTCCCCCACAGACCTGGTCAACCTCTACAATAACACACTGTCCCCTGCCTTGATCAGCTTGCCCCTCTCAAAACCAGAACTGTTTCTTTCACCCACACTGCCCCCTGGTTCACACCTGAACTCCGCCTCATGAGATCCTGGAAACACCGACTAGAGCGACTCTCCAACAAAACCGGACTCACAGTACACACCTAGGCCCTAATCAAAGTCACCAATGACCTCCTCCTCTCCTCTGATGACCACTCCCTCAACATCATAATCCTACTGGACCTCAGCACAGCCATTGACACCATCAACCACTCCATCCTCCTCTCATGTCTTGAGTCCTCCCTCCACATTACTGGCACAGCCCTCTCCTGGTTCAAGTCATACCTCTCCGACCGCCAACAGTTCATTGTCATCATTAAATCCAAGTCTGACACAGCCCCAGTCTCTCAAGGTGTCCCCCAAGGTTCAGTACTCGGTCCCCTCCTCTTCATCCTCTACTTGCTCCTCCTTGGCAACATCATATGCCACAATGGTCTCCATTTCCACTGCTACGCTGATGACACACAGCTCTACATCTCCACCAAATCCATCACCCCAACTACCTACTCCACCATCACCAACTGCCTCACAGATATAAAGACCTGAATGCAAGCTACCTTTCTCAGACTCAACAGCGTCAAATCCAAAATCCTCATCATCGGCTTAACAAATCCCACCACAACTTCTCCCTCTCCATAGATGGCACCACTGTTCCTGCTTCCACACACATCTGTAACCATGGTGTCATCTTCGATCCAACCCTCTCCTTTTGAACGCCACGTCAAGCACATCACAAAAAACGCCTTCTTTCATCTTAAAAACATTGCCCGTCTAAACCCCTCCCTCTCCTCTTCAGCCACTCAAACACTCATCCACGCATGCATCACCTCTCGACTGGACTACTGCAACAGCATCCTGTACGGCACATGCACCAGAATCAAACAAACTCAATCAACAAACTACAATACATCCAGAATTCAGCTGCCCGTCTGCTCTCCCACTCCCGCACCAGAGATCACATCACCCCAGTCCTTCAAAACCTCCACTGGCTCCCAATACAGCAAAGAATACAGTTCAATATTCTCCTAATCACATACAAAGCCCTCCACTCACCTAGCCCCTTCATAACTTTCTGACCTACTGCACTGACACGCTCCCACCCGCAACCTCAGGTCTGCTGACGCCAACCTTCTTACCCCCACTACTCTGTCCAAGCATTGGACATGGGGGGACAGGGCCTTTTCCATTGCTGCCCCCTCTCTCTGGAACTCTCTCCCCCAGCACTTCAGACATTCTCCATTACTCGCCACGTTCAAAACAGCACTTAAACTAATTTATTTAAATGTACTTTTACCTGTGATGCTAGTTCAGAATGTTTTTGTTTTGTTTCGTACTGTGATGTCATCTCTCTTGTTTATATTGTTGTTGCTTCTATTGTTTGTTTCTACCATGTAAAGTGCCTTGAGTACCCTGTAAATTATTACATGTAATAATAAATAAATAATAATAATACATGCCTAAACTGTGAAACCATGCCAAAATGCCATAAGGCATTAGTGTGAGATTTGGTTTAAACCCCAACACTGGTGTCTCATTGGACGAAACCCATGGAAACCCCAGGGTGTCCCTGTGACACGGCCATGACGTCACAAAGGCTATAAACATCGGGGCACACCTTCACACTGCGCCATTTCACTGCGACTCACGTTGCTAAATGAGGTTAAAACACTGGTACTCAAAAACAACCTAGGTAACAGTCCTAGCCTCGCTGGATGAGCAACATACTGTTTTGTATTCACAAACACACTTGGATCCTAAAGGAGAGACGGAGAACTTTGCTCCATGCTCTCCGAAGTCACCTGCAGAAGGAAGATTACGGAATTCCCAGATTTTTCAAGTCCACACCAAGGGGTACAGTCTGCTGCTTAACCCGCCGACAGAGCGTGTTACGGTCCTTTGTCATCTCAAGTAAGAAGCTATTGTCTGGGCAGAGACAGTGTTTTTGTAACCTTGTTTGTTTGTTTAAGTATAACGTCACTGTAACCGTTTCACTTTGGAACCTCTTCCAAAGTGAAATAACTTATCAAGTAGGCAAGTAACCTCCTCAACAATGCATCAACCCAGTGGGACAGGACTGGACAATTGATAAAACAGCATGTAGAAAAGGGGGATCATTCTTCTTTCTCTGATGAAATTTTTAACAACGTCCTTCATAACATATTGTTGTAATGGATAAATTCCTAAATTAATTAAGGAAAAATAATTTTTCAGAGACTCTTCCTGTAAATTGCCCAAAAGTCCCTGCAGTAGATTTGCATTATTCTGGGTCAAGGAGAAAGGCATAGAACTACTAATGCTTCTCTAATAAGGCACACCGGATGAAAATATAAACTTAATGCCTAAAATATGAATGTACCACCCCCAACCGTGACTCCATCCAGTCTCAGTGACAACTGCTCTGTTTATTGACTGGAAGATGAGTTTTGTGCCTATTGGAGTTTTAATTGTATGAACATTTCTCAGAGGCAGAGACACTCTTGAGGCATAAAACCTAAATCAGAATAAATTGTGGTTAACTGAGCTCCAGAGTAGAAGGCAATGAGTATTACCTTTTATCACATTTGTTTTATAAAGATAACATAATTTATTTGGTTAAAAACATTATTTTCAAATTATTTTTCAACATATCCTGCTTGAATTGTGCCTGGGCATTTACTAAAGAAAATGAAACAAAGAGATATACTGTATATTGTCATATGCTGTGAAAAATAATTGTCACTACACTGTACACATTTTAATATGACCTGTAAAAAAACTTGACTTTGCATTAGCAATTTCGTTGTGTAATTGACAAGCTTGCCATTGTAACTGTACTACTTAGCGTGGGATGGATAAGATATATTCTTTCTCTGGGTTTCAGATGAGATGCAATGTTCTAGGAGGAATGTGAAAGCCAAACATGCATGCAAAACCACAAAATGCTGACCTACAGTGATTCTATTCTTCAACAGGTTATTGCATTGAATCCATTTAGCACATTCTAATGTAAATCTGGTTCCATTTCTAATGTGCATCCATGTTCCATCAGCATCACTCACATTTCAGTGAACACAATCTACAAATAATGTGCTAAGATGTTTAGGTCTACAGTGTATATAGCTGTGCACCTTTTGCTTACCAGCCACTGTTGCCTAGCAATGGCAACCATGTGCATTTGTAGGTGTGTGTGTGTGTGTGTTATGTCTTCAGGTCATTTTAATTTACATACATTCGAAAATAACAGGATTTGATATGAAGCTTCAGGCTTTATGGCACAGTGAGTAGGATTATTCTAAAAAAATAAAATAAACAATCTTTAGACCCACACAAAAAGAATCCCTCTCAATCATCACTTATGACCCACTTGAAGAGTGAGGTGATGCTATATCTGCAGAGACCCTGCCCTCTGCCTGTATTTTCTCTTTTCATTTCATTTTGATATGTTCCGGATGTTTTTTGTGTGTTTCTCCGTTCCACACTCTGCCTCAAGCTGTCACTCTTCGGCCTCTTGTACACCGGGGCTCTGTTCTGCCCTGGCTGACACTGTAATCGGTAGTGTCTGAGTTGGAAGCTTGAGAAACTGCTAAATTCTCCTCTCTGGACACAAATACTATGCTCATGAGCTTGGTAGACTGAAGACCGCTAAACTCACTGACTAGTGTCGTTGAGCCGGGAATGAAGGGCCAACTTTGAATGTAGTGTTTACAAACTACAACGGACAAATAAAAAAAGTAAAAGAATCCGAAAAACAGTTACTTTTTTATGCTCTATCTCCCCTGTACCTGAGAACTCATTTGTGCGCTTTTTTAAAATCATAAAACAAACATGTATTTACATACTGTCAGCTGGAGCAGTATTGTACATACGTGTGTGTACATTACATGTTCAGTACGCCAATCATTACACAGTTATTTATCAGTTAAGTAACCTTTGAAGAGCCATCACTGTAACATCGTTGCTGGTTTCACATCACTGGTTCTTTTCTAACAGTTATCCCATCCTGCTAACGCAGGGACAAGTCACCAGAGATCTGTGAATACATTTCATATTTTTGACGAGTGATCTAATTTTGTAATATTTTTTGGTCCGTAAGAGTAAGTTTGTCAGTAGCAATAGGTGTATAATGTTTGGCTTACATACACTGAGGATCTTTGGTGGACTCATCCATTGTTGATCTTTTTGTCCAACTCAAGTGTACCGTGTTGAGATGTTAAATTGTTAAAATCCATGGACAGCACTGTAACCCTCTACTAGTCTCTCTATCAGTGCATTGAGGTCACCCAACCCCTCAGGCTAACTGTCTGGGTGGGTTCTGTTAAATATTTTACCGTCTGGGAACACACAACACATGCACTGCATTTTACCAATATTGGCTTTGTACATTACCAAGTGTGCTAATGTAGTCCATCATTATTTCATGGTACTATCAATATGTATTTGCATCATCTAAAGTCTAAGGATGCTCAATTCAGCCTCAACTAACCTCTTCAAGAAGCAAAGTAGCCTTTTTTATGGATTATTTTGATAATAGATTATTTTGGGTGACAGTCAGGACTGACAGCTAACACAGGGAGAGAGAGAAAAAGGGTACAACACGTGACAAAGATCCCTGGCAAGAAATAAAGGATGGCCACACAGCATATGTCCCACTGCTGTGCCACCACGTTGGTTACGAAAATTGACATCTTTTATATGGGGTCTCAGGAACCCAAGATGTATAACACTAGTTGGTACAATGGATTTCCACAGGCGCTGTACTGTAAATGGTTTTGACAGTATGACCTAAATCAAATGTGCCATTTGACAAAGTGGGTTACCTCTTAAAAGCTTTTCTAAATATTGGTTTTAAATAAAATCTGAAGAAACAAATTAACAAAAATTGCAGTTATTGTAATTAATTTCCCACATACAGCAGGAAGGTCTTGGACAACCCAGACACCAAGGAAGTAAAACAAATGTCAACTAAACAACAAGGGTTAAACAATAAAACAATGGTGGCAACATAAATATGTGCATCCCACTTATGGTCCACTTTAGAGAACATATAATGCCAATTGTATCGTATGCAATGCTTTATTTAAAATATATATTGATTTTAGACTAAGAAATGTAGTTGAATGTGTCTTTTGATCCAGCATCAGGCATGTTCTGGCAACCATCAAATAAAATCAGGGGTTTTAGTTGAGGTAGTCTAATGAATAGTCTCTACTAAAGCACTGGGAACAACACAGTGGGTGTTGTGCTACTAATGCATGATGGAGGGATTTTTACAATGGCTGCTGTTGTAAAACAAACAAGGAGCATGTGCAAAAAGCCCCCCTTCCTGCTTTTGATGGATTGAAAGGCATTACATAGTGCTAAACTCTGCATATATGCCTGTGGAGACATAAAAAAATCCAGGAGCCTGTCCAATATTTCAGAAAGCAAGCATAAGGCAAAACCTGGCTGGAGAAGGCGCCTGGGGGGACAACCTCATACCCACAATCCAGATACCTAGCACAGAGCCCTCAGCATCACACAACTCCAAATAATATAGTATTCCCCTTTGTTGTTGACTGATTACTTTTGGGATTTGCCTTCTTATTCTGGTCCAGCTGGCAGTGCAGCTAATGGGGAAAATACATGCGGACGAGTTGGAAGACTCACCAACAGTCTCCTCAGACCTGACAAAACTGCTTTGTCCCCTCGCCTTTTCACTCGCTAGCAGTGGTGGAGGTATCAGTCCAGCTTGTGCTTTACTTAGAACAGAGTCTTTTGTTTCGTCCAGGTCCAGACAACACAAGTAATTTAATCCAGTTCTGCAGCATTTGCATCGCAGGAGGGGAAACAGTTATTTTACAATGGTGGTGACAGACTATATAAGCGTCCTTAACCAGAAGGAACACAATTACGCACAGTCCTCAATAATGCATTGCAGGGTGGGGGGTGGATGCATGTGTGTGAGTATGTGCATGTGTGAATGACAGAGTGCAGAACATCATTCGGAGACTGCTTATGTATCGGCACGTCTTTGCAGCATTGGGTTAAATTGTATGGAAGATACAGATGAAGTGTACCCAGAGGACCAGTACTTCGGTCATGTCGCAATCAATAATTGAACCATCTTTTATTATTGCCTTTTCTACCTCACTAGGTCTGTGTTTAGGAACTTAGCCTCCTTCAGACGTTTAATCGTTCATGTCTCCATCACCAACAAAACAATAAATTTAGGAGTCGAGCAAACATAGCATCTATTGCGATTTCGAGGAAGGATTTAATTCCAGCTCGATAAACATATAGATTGCTTTTCAAAGGAGAGGAAAAAAAGAAAAAGATAAACAGAAAGGCTGAATTATTGTTTATTGCAATTTCTTGGTAATGTTTATTATTGGTATCATTATTATTATTAGCATTATTTCACAGACTTTGGGCTTTTGGACATATCCCAGCTGACAACAACATAACCATTATGTTTTTAGTCTTCAGACATGGAAAAAGAGAGGACAATGCAATTTCCATTAAATGCCGAGACAAGAAACACACGGCAGTGTTTAAACAAAACACAGAACGATACAGCTCAGATATATGAGGAACAAATTGTTATTTCAAAGGTTCAACTCAAGCAAATTCCCCTCTGCAAAGTCTTCCTGCTTTATTCTTCCAGCTGGCATTAACTCCTAATTGCTAGTTGATCCTACAAGCACTCTATAATTGAAGGAAATTAACCCCTTCCCATCAAATAAATCTGAAGTCTTCAAGGACCACTAATTTCACACTTAATAAGAAAAAAAGTTAATCTTTATTACTTCATCCTCAGAAATCTGTTTTTTTATTTCTCTCTTTTCATGTGTTTATCTTGACAGATTGTGCCATTTAAGAGTTTCATCAAATCATTTTCTTTTCCCAACTAGTGACGCTTGATCAGGACCCTTGATAGCGCGCTGGGTTGCCCAGCATGTCCAACTATGACGCTTCACTACAGTCGCAGTAAACGCGTAATCAACGTTGTGAAGTCAAACAAAGACACTAAGTTAGGTTTAGGAAAAACATTATGGTTGGCCTTAAAATAGTACATAACCAAGTAAAACGTCCAACAGTGTGACATAAGTACAGAAAACACATTATATTAAATTACTACATCAACCTCCCCTCCCTAAAACCCTAAGCAGGTTTTTTCAGTCTATATACTACGTCCTTTTACCCTTGGAGCATTTTCTCTAACTGCTTAATGATGACGCAGGTGGGTTTACATTGTTTATACTTGAACGGCTGGTGCGTCTCATACAGATGCTAAAGGTTTGGTTCATTCTCATTGCTCTCAACAACCTCTAGCAAGAGCCTGCTGTTTTTCAGCGATGAACATAGTGGAGCGCTTAGCAACTGCTTAGCAGATATTTTCCTCCAGTAGTGAGCAAAAATAAGAATGAATATTGGACTTTTGTCAGGTGTCCAAAAACGTGACTCCAAAATGCTAATGATTGATGAATGTGGAAACAGATAATTATTTGCTATTATCTTTATATGGTGAAAACATATATTTTTTTATTTCAGTTTGTTTCACTGTCCTGAAGGGGCAATAACTGCAGAGTGACAGTGAGAGATGTTTAATGATGATGTCTGTAATACCTTGTAACTCAAGTTATCACATGAATCATTGCAGGAGGTATAGCGAAATATTATTAGTCAGTATGTATTATAAGTAAATTGATGTTATCAGCTGAGCCTTATGCCACAAAATCACATCATAAGCACATTAGTATTATATGTTGTGGTATCATAAAAACCTATTCTCGATTAGACTTCTTTCTCTGCAATTATGAATGTTGATGTAAGAGCTAAACAGCCTAAATTGCGAGTCGGTACAGTATGTGGTGGAAATGAAAGGGATCTATTTAAAATGAAACATCTCTTTAAGCTGAAGTTCTTCACACCTTAATGTGAAGATGATCAAAGAATCTCACCATGCATGTAGCAAGTCATTATAATGTCACTATCTCCAAGACTGTCAACTGTGTCTTTAAATTGCAGCAGTTAATGACAACCCATCACAATATTCGCCTGTTTTTGTCACTGAGCACAGATTTCAAAGACCTCTTAATGATCTGAATGATATGATATTCTGGATATGAATGGCATCCAAGATCACAGCAGCTCGTTCTAAGCTTTTTCTTTTTTCTTATGAACATCAGATACATGCATGCACAGACATATCAAACAATCAAAGATTTATATCCACAGGTTAAGACAGAGCTAGGCAAAAGAGAGTCTCTGAACTCATCCACGGAATTATGACAAAACCTCAGACAAGAAAAGAAAACTTAAATAAAGATGTTATGAAAAGATGACAGGAGATCTGAAAGGGGTATCTGAGATGAAGGGGGTGTGGAGGTGGAATGCATGCATCCACTTCATTAACCGTAAGTAAATGTGAATTCCAGACAGACTAAACCAAGCTTTTAATCTGCACCAATCAATGCCCTCCTTCCAATCTCCTCCAAAAGGCATTGTGTAATAACACAGCTGTGCCTGACAAAGACATCAATAGGGAGATTCATAGCCAATGTCCATCAAATCAATTCACATTGCTTATTTGAATGGCTCTCGAATTTTAGGAAAATTAGTGACGTCAGCCTGTTCAAGAGGAGTGTTGAAGCTGTGTATAAACGATAGGATTTAGATCGCTGCAGGCGAAGAGGGACCCCTGCTACAACATGGCAGCGCATCACTACTGTTCTGGGATGCCTCTCACACTCTCCCCTCAAGCTTTTTGACACCACATGCCAAGTTTGATGACCTTGAGGCTGGTAAGGGACCATGGTGCCAGGTGACGAGGCTTGTTTGCCAGGTTTTAAACATGCCCCGATCACAGCAATGCCTGGCAGACGGGTGGCAGCACTAAGCCCTCACCACCGCCGCACACACACACTCTGAGTCATTACCTGAATTTAAACCAAACTGGAGGCTGTGTAATGGTCTCAACCCTCGATGAAACCCCAACTAATTAGTCCCCTTACGACTTCCGAGCATGCTGAGCATGTGCCAGTACACTGTCATCATCATAAATAAATGAAAAGATGAACAGATAAAAGAGTCATTATGCCACGCTGACAGGAAGCCTTGCACTGTGGCTGACATGTTGCATAACAAGAAAGGATATGGAAATGTCCCAGCAGTGGAACGTAACACAGACCTTTTGGAAGGTCATTCTTGAGGAAAAAAAGGATTATTTCATTATCACCAAAATTACACATCTATTCATTTTATGTGGGCTTTGGAATCATTATTTCCAGCAAAGGGGCAGACTGCATACATCATGCATATAATTCCATTGTCATCACATCAATAAAAAAAAAAAAAAACGGAAAAACAAAATATCTCATCTTTATGCAGCACTGTAAAGAATACAGTACAATATTATTCCATTGCTACAGTGTCAAGAGGTTGTGTTTATGAGAATAATAATAATAAAAAATATTCAGCACATTTATTGCTATCATTACCTATAAAAGCCAGCCCAATCAGTCCAGTAACAACAAAAACATTTTACATTATTTAGTAGTAAATGCATGAAGACAATTGAACCATTCTGGATGATTGAGAGGCACTGATAAATATGAGTGCTGAAAAATTGTTGAAAAGCAATTGTATATATGGGGACTTATATTGCAGAACCAAATATGTTATGCAGCCATCAAGTAATGAAAAAACTATAGAAAAGGCTGTATCTTTGATTAAAGTCAATAAAAAATATGTAAAATGTTCTATAACCTCAGATGCAGTGTTGACTCCGATGGCCAGAAGCTGTATTGCAACAACACCAATTAAAACAGAATATTTGATTTAATTTGGTTTGTATAGACTTAGGCAACAAAACTAAGGGTTAGGAAAAACATCATAGTTTGGCTTAAAATAAGTATGCCCCATGACATACTGTCGTCAGAAAGAATCATTCACGATTGCCGCTCCTCTGATTATAAGTTTGTGTTTCTTGGTCCCATCCGCCATCACACTACAGTAAGACCAAGCTGTTAATAGTATATTCAGGGTCAGTAGCCTCAATAGTGTAAGGTCAAAAGGTTCCCCATGGTGCAATATGTGACTTTGTAAACATGAAATGTAATTGATTGTATCTGAAGTAAAATGTCACAAAAGGTTTTTAATCCTGTGACAGTTGTTGCTCGATAGCCCTGCACTGGAGGAGTCGGGCAGACTGAATGGACTTCCTAACAAAGGGACATACAGTCACATGACCAACAGTCAGGTGGATGTTTTCTACAAGTATGATTTTAAGCTTCGAAATTACGACCTCTTGTTATGTTGTTTCTCGAGTTTGGAGATTGTGTCTGTTGCTTTGACTGTGACATTAATCCTAGCTGAAATGCTGGGTGATGACCAAAGCTTAGGGCAACAGGGTTCAGTGGCTTTCCACCCTGAGTAGGTGATCTGTTAGTAGGGTTGAGAGGCATTGAGGGTAAATAGGTCATGGCACAGAAACACTGATCTAGTTAGAAGCAGTGAGGGGAGAGGAATATGTTGTGCATGCTGCATTTGTAAAGAAAGGACACAGGCAAGAAAGCTTGGGGGTTTTGGTGAGCTAACAAGGGCAGGAAAAGAACAGTGGAGATGCCCGAAGGCCACATGATGTGGTTGTAAAATATAGTGTGTGTGTGTGTGTTTATGTTTGCACTTACTTTCCTATCCAATGCTGCATTGATTGCTGCAATATGTAGAATTCCGTTTTGTACTTTGTGCTCTAAAACAGACAAGATGGTCCCAGCGTAGATTGTACAAAATGACTGAAATAAACATTCATATTTATTTTGAAAGTCACACTACAAATGTTGCATTTATTTCTCAATTATTATAGCGAAAGCAAAAAAAGCCCTCTTTAAAAGGCTCTTAAATCTTTAAAGAGACCAATTTATATGCTGCTTGTTCTGAGATGGGCTGCTGGTAACATGCATCATTAGAATGACCGTACCTATTTCATTTAAACTGTACATGTTGAGGAAACATTTCTGACAAAAAACTTTTGATCTGATTCATATCAAAATAGAATATTCTTTCAGCAATGCAAAATTGTATGCACACATGTTTTGTCCAGAACATTAATATTATACACAATTTAGAGGTCCCCTCTTGTACTGTTAAGACTGATGGAAGGGATTTTAACACACAATTATGGATGAATATGGTGCAAATGATCTCAGCAAACTATCCTTAAATCAGTATCTTTTATCCCTCTTTAAAATGCTTACTTCAAAATTCCACACAGGCCAACAACAAAAACACGGAATATGTGTGCACGATTAACGTGCTATTCCTAATTTACTACCTCTTAAGAATCTGGTTACATTCTGTTTTTTTTTTCTTAACACAACCTACACTTTGGAGCTATTTGAAAACAACAGAAGTTGAAGAATACCATTATTCTTGCTTCTCTATAATAAAAGTGTTCTGTTTGTTTGACATACAAGACAATACTTCTAACAATGTGAAATATTTTGATGCATCCTCAAGAGATTAAGCGTTTACAATTCAAAGCAGGTAGCTTCGATAATGTCCTTGACTGATGTGTAGTTTTCTTTGCTACTGTTTCGTCATTGACAGTGAGTTTGCAATTTTTCCAATTTGTTCTTAATGGGCAGCCGTCATAGCTATATGCCATCTTGGTAATGGGCCCAACTGGCTATTGTTCATAATAGGATTCGATTGGTCCGAACGGTCTCAGATCCAGATTTATTGGCGTACGTGCCTGTCTCTGCCTTTGACTTGAGGCGTACATTACCTGCCTTTACCTTTGTCTCCATCTTTTGTGCTTATTAGACTAAGCAGAAATTAACCAATAATTTCTCAGTCTTTCCATTTGCTTGGCAGTGGGAGGCAGTCCTGGGCAAACCACTTGTACAGACTAATCAGCACAGAGCAGAGGTGGCAAGTGTGTGTAAATGTCGATGATTTAAAATTTACTTTTGTTCAGCAGCGCTCTCACTCCCTCACTGGCTCCCGCTTGTTTTTACTTGAATATTTCCCCTCTCATTAATTATTTATCCTTTGTTTCTTCAGTCTGATTGTCTCAGCTTCTTGTCTCCTTCTGTAGCTCTTCCTCTCCCTCTCAATCCTGCACTAATATGCCCTCACTTGTCTCAACCTTTCCCTCGTCTTTTCAATCTTTTTCCACTTTTCCTCTTACTCTGGTTTCTCCCTCACTCATTTCTACTCCCTCCATTCTCCCCAGCCCTCTCTCCCTGTCCTCTGTAATAGCCTCTTGTCTCTACTGGCTCCATCTGTCACGACCATGAAGGGCACAATGCCCGCTGCTCCGCTCAAACCTCGGAGCTGCCACTCTGGCCACTGGACTGAACACACTGACATATGTGTTGTTCAGAAGAATGGCACTACACAACACACACACACACACACACATTACACAGACAGAGACGCAAAGCCAGGTGGTGGTGCCATGCATATGCATTCTCAGGAATGTGTGTGCTTGCCTGTCCAAGTATTTCAGAGCAAAGCCCTCATACAGTATTTGCACACACACACACAAAGTAACTTTCTAATGAACTCCAAATATACAGTTTTCGAACATCTTTTTTATGTGGTGGCTGGCATGATGTACTAATGTGGTGTGGATACTGTATCGCTCATAATGTTAGAATCCAGCAAAAGGAGGAGGAAGACGTGTGGCTGTGTTTAAAAATGGGCACACTGAAACTTTTTTGTAATAACAAACCAAAACAAACCACCATTGCCCACAGCAGCAGTGGCTGCTATACGATAGTTTTGGTGGTATGCCACCAATAGTCTGTAAAATGTCCCATTGGACCAAAAGCCCATTAGTCCAACAGCCAATTATTCCAAAAACATACTCCTATTGTAGGCTCATTGCTCCAAAAATACAAACTCTCCATGCAACAAACAGATTCCCTTTGTAGTTAGCCCCAATTTGCTGTTTTCAGTATTGCTTCCACTGCTGCTAACATAAAGTTGGATATTGACACACTCACAGAACCAATAAGAATCACAGCACTTGTGCTGCATGTAGATAATTCAATAGTCCAATAGTTTTGTAGCCACAAGGTGACCTTATTTTGACCCTTTGCGGACATGAGAATATGAACTTAAGGGAATCGTGTCGAGGCAAAACCTGTTTTACAGTGGTGTAACCAATAAACAGAACCTGTGATCTTTATCATAATGTGTTTAATTATGAATACTTTATTTCAAAACATGGCCTAAGACTTTTGTTAGGGCATAATTAAAGGTGTTTTGGGTCTTTGAAGTATATTTATGGGTGTGTGGCTGGATGCTAAACATAAGGGCTGGATCGCAAAGTGCAGTGTTTGCAATACTAGGTATCTATTGTAAGAATGGAGGTAAACAAATGGAAATGCATAAAAAACGGCATTATTTGAAAATATTGTGTATTAAACAAAAATCATATATCTATTTAACATTCTAAGTAAAATTGAATATTTGCTTGAGCTACCACAATATAAAACTCTTAATATAAGATTTGAAGATGTAGCAACAGCATAAGTCAACATCATTCACAAATGCCTGAGGATAATGCTCTGAGACTATCTGCAGGTGTAAGCGTAGGTTTGTACTGTAGAATGTGCATCACCTCCCCTCACACACATGCGTGTGCACACACCCCTGTGTATGCATGACGGTTTAGCTTCCCTTCCTAATTGATAACCTGGTGTTCTTAATTGAGCACTCTCTCTTCCTTAACCTGAAACCAATAAGCACCTGGGCTCAGCTGCCTACGCTGCCTTCTTATGTGTTTATATTGAGAACATGCGGACACGTGCATGCTCATAGATGGATGCGCACATAGACCGGCGTAAGACAATCCTGATCTGAACAGGGCAGCAGTGCCACAGTATTGAGACAGTCAATTGGTCTGACCTTGGACTGTCTGATATTTTAACAATTTGGTTCGGGACATTGTGTGTACATGTGTGACAGATGAAATCAGGTGTTGGAGAAAATTCTACCCAAACCCAATTGACATGTTTAAAATAATAAGAAGTATAGTTTTATTCTGAAGGCTGAAAAAATATTTCATAAACTAATTAGCATTTAGCAGGATGCAACTGATATCCCTTAGCTCCTTATGGTTTCCTACTGCAGACTTACAGAAACCAAACTTCCGTACATAGAAAGAATTTCCTCACACAGTGCCCACTTTTCACAAGTATTTAATTGCACATCACTCGCTTTGCCAAGACAATATGAAGGTAGATTTGTGTCTTTATTACGCAAACAAAAAAAAATATTGAGAGCAAATTTCTCGTTTGTGAATAAAAAAAGCTTATGAAACTAGAATTTTTGGCTACAAATCAAAAACTTTTGCTCTCAGAAAAAAGATCTTCGCTCTCAAAAAAAAAAAAACTTTCGCTCTAAAAAAAAAACCCTCGCTCTCAAAACGAAAAGCTACTAGTTGAGTTTGGACGTAGTGGGCGGGGCATACGCTGCTGAATGAACCAGGAGTTTCTATTGGTGGGTTTGACTTGCTCTTGGCACCTAACGGGAGGTTACGGTGAGGAGGACATGGAGGTAAGTTGACATTATATTGCTCTGTTTTGTCAAAATTACATGGGCTAACGTTATATGCACGCAGAAAGTGGGGCTTCATGTCAACACAGCAGCCCTCCATGTCGTTCTTTAAAAAAAGAGACTCCACGACACTAACAACACGAATACAAAGTAAAGTCTTGCTACATTTAAAATAATTTTGACAAAACAGAGCAATATAATGTCAACTTACCTCCATGTCCTCCTCACCGTAACCTCCCGTTAGGTCAAACCCACCAATAGAAACTCCTGGCTCATTCAGCAGCATGTGGCCCCGCCCACTACGTCCAAACTCAACTCATAGCTTTTCGTTTTGAGAGTGAAGATTTTTTTTTGAGTGAAGGTTTTTTTTTGAGAGCAAAAGTTTTTGATTTGCAGCCAAAAATTCTAGTTTCATAACCAAAACTAACTCAGTTTATATATTTTTACTTACAAACGAGAAATTTGCTCTCTTTTTGTTTGCGTAATAAAGACACAAATCTACCTTCATAAGCCAACGGTATTTATTTAACCAGACACACATTATAATTGGAATGTTTCATTCCATTTACATATACATGAATACAAAGCTATGATTCAGCATAAACCCATCATGCAAGAACAAATGAGTAGCTATTAACATGAGACTCGCCTGACTAGTTAGCGTCTAAGCTAATATTTACATTGATGTTAATGGGGAAATGCTAATCGCGATTAGCATCTATTGCCGTACAACACAAACGTTATACTAAAACAGTAAATACACAGAATATATCGTAGTAGATATTTACATGCTACATACAGACATACTTACAGACTTAGACCTTCAGAGGCTACCAAACTGTTACAGTGAAAAGTAGCTGCAGCATGTCCTCTTAGTAGAATCAGAAACAAAGGAACTAACTACGGCAAGAGAGGAGGGATAAATCTAAGAACGAAAACGCAATTACATTCTGCAACACATGAAAATGTGTGGGCAGAACAATTACTTTATTGGTAAAAAAAAAAAAGAAAAGAAAAAAAAGTATTAGAGCTTTATTTCCATTTTCGGAAATATAATCTAGTTTGGCCCTTTCGAATTCATTATGTTTTAATGGTGCAGAAACACAGCTATGAATGGTCATACACCTTTTTTGGGGCAATACACTTATGTGTGTGAGTGAAACAAGACAAATACAGAATAAGTGTGTGCTTAGGTAGGGTGCTGTGTGCATTATCTTTTTTTCCATGATAACAGGTTTTTGTGTTTGTGTGTAACTGCTTGTGTCTTTTTCTCTGTGCATAACAATAAGGAAAGTTTGAATGTGTTTGTGTGCTTGCGTCTTCCTTTGATGTGTCACTTTTTTGATATTTCCATCAACCTCGTTACTATAGTCGCCCACTTCAAAGCACAGCGCTCTACAGTCTGGTTGCCAATGGATACCATAACACATCACTTAATACACCATCATTTCGTTCTTCTTGCAACGCTACTCAAATTAAAACTACTTAAGTGACATGAAATGCATTTATCTTATCTGCAACCATTATAGCTAGATTAATTCATACTGTCTTACAGAGCGTACAGCCCAATAACATGAAACATTTTCTCTGCTGTAACAAACAGGATAAACTTCTAAGAGTGACACTGATGGATATATCAATTTAAAAAGGATAGATGTGAGTCAATGTCTGGCGTCATTAAAAAATATGTCCCACCCCCTGACATAACACTATAGGTTTAAGTGGGTTTGTTAAAATCCTGAAATGACTAAACCTGGCCCAAGGGACTGCTGGAATAAGCATTTGAGTTTTATAACTATTTTTATAAAAAGGAACACAATAGGAGCCAGAGGAAAATCTGATTATTAGGATCACTATGCAAATGTAAACTCGAGCGATGCACTGATATCCTTTTTGTAGTAGTGGCTTGGAGAGTAAGAAGTAACACTTCCTTTAGGGCATCTGTATCGCTCTGCCACCATGCTAATGTGAACACAGCATAGTAAATGTCTCCCATTTCTTCTATAGTGTGTGAGTATGTGTGTTGCGTGATACCATGGGGGTGTGTGATCACATCGAAGTCGGATGTACTGTAATTGCTGTCAGCTCATGAAGCAATTTTAATTTTACACACACACACATACACCCTTAATATATATGCAAACATAGGACATTCCATGTTCTTCGGGAAATGGATGTCTATTGCAGCACTTTGAGTACAGAAATGTCCACACCCTATACATATTAACGTCACATAAATATGTCATGTGCTTAGGGCTTTGTGTAAATGAAAAAAAGCCCATCATTCTCATCACTGCCCCCAGACACTGCTAGGATTAGAAACAGGGTTTTAAGGCAATGTAATTGACAGGCTCCTTTCGAACAAAGCTTTTATCTTTCTTGTTCCCTGCGTTAACACACGGTAGCTTCGCAGTGTTGCATGCATGATAAATATTATGGCTGCCTGATGCAGAACCATCTGCTACAATGTTGGTGATGGTGAACTGGGATTCCTGGTACTGGATATTTCTCGTGTTTTAGGGTTATGTTGTAGTGAGCAATGAAAACATGAATGGCGAGGACAGTAACAAGGAAGTTTTGTGTGTTGTTTGCACAGCATTACATGTATAGCTATTTCCTGTTGGGTTGGCTAACGTGCCTTATGTGGGTGCCTTAAATATGCATTGATTGATTTTGTGGCCAATTTGGGGCAGCACGACAGGCTGTAAACACAACACTAACAAATGGCAAATGTGTGAGAAAACTGTGGCTTTGTAAACACCAAGCGGACACAGAGTAACATAAGCATTCATTTTGGAATCTTGTTTGTGCACCTGACAGATCTTAATCAACTTAATTTGCTTTATCTCAGTTTTGCTCTACACAAACTCCGGAGGGAGAGAGGGTACACTGCAGTTACCAACTAGTAGCTAACCTGTGCCGATGTGAGATCCCGGGACAGAGGATGTTGTATGTGTACAGAATGTAAAGCAAATTCGTAATTTGTGATTTTGGGCTATTCAAATTGAATTGAATTGGTAGTGTGCAGTAGGGTTTACTTGAACTGCCTGCTTCTGCTCAAAACACTCTGATTTGAGCAGTGAAAGTGAACCCCAAGGAAGGTTACAATATTGTCCTACTGGACTCTATGGGTAATACTCTCTTCCAATCACAAGCAAGAATTCGCTCACAAATAGTTTGCACAAGTGAAGCTAGCCAATTAGGCAGTGCCTAGCTGCATATGGTGGGAACCCCTAGTATATAAGGCAGCACACACCGCAGTATGCTATTCTACACCCTCTTCAGCGAGTGCCGTAGGAGCGTCAGGGCCTTTGCTTAAAGGGGATCAGGTGCATTACAACTGACACACACCTCACCCTTTTCATCAGTCCTGTGTCATTCCAAAGAGCACCACAGTGGAAGGTTCTCTTCTTCCACCTGCCTTTGGGCTTGGAAGATGCACTCAGGAAGCCATCCAGTCAGGCGTTTCTTGGACAGGGCTTTACTGGCCACACCATTCCCAAAGCACACAAACCGCTTTTCATTGCGTATGATAGGGCATGTGCATTCAACATAACTTGCCAATACAGGAACTGAGCAAAGCAGATGTAAATTTGCCACCCTTACCTTTGCCACCCTTACCCCCGCAGCTCAACATTTATTTTTCTGTGACCTAAGTAGTAACTTGAAGTAGGCCTGTTACTTTTGTTTGTTCTGCCAATGCAGTTTTAGTTGTCCATTTTTGGCCAGCTGTCCTTGAGGTCCCCTGGGCTGACTATCTGACAAGATACTTAATCGTCACTCAGTGTGTGTGGCTGACCTGTCAGTAACTGGTACAATCCTTGGAGATAAATGTCTCATGGTGGTGAAGAATTTTAGCCACATTACTGTGTCCAGCTCTCCCTTATGGTCTTTTTTGGTCAAGAAATCGGCAGCATAAATGTCCTTTAAGCAAGCAAGCTTGGTCATTGAGAGCAAAGGAGAAAGTAGTGTCATCCTGTCATATTCACACATTTTATAGAGGGAGGAGTTCTAGGTGCCGTTCATTTTTCACATTTCAGTACAACATTACTTTCTTTTAATGACCATGACTGTTCTAAATCCATAATAGTTATAGATAAAAATGCTCCCCAAACCTGAAAAATGTGTTAGTCACCTTTCAACAGAACACAGTTGCAGAAAACACAGCAGCCTGTTTGTAGAAACCAAACATGCAATATTACACTTGGGAAAGAGACTTTGTGACTGCTTGCCACAATGTTTGCTAGAATGTACTAACAACTAGTTGTCAATATATTGTTGCAATGCTGTCACCGAGACAAATTCTCAGCACACTCATTGAAAGTAATACCCCTGCCTACCTATTTTATATGCACTCTGTATCCTCACAATTATACGTGCTTCGTACTTTGATTTTATTCTCTCAGAGCAACCTCAGATGAACCCGGCTTTTCTTTGGGATCTTCATGCCCTAGTGTCTAATGAGTTTAGTGATAAGTGGCACAAATGTGCACAAATGAAACTGCCTTATTATAGTATTTGTTCAAAGACAGAACCTCTGTTCCTCCATCACCACTCAGGTGTTGTCGTTGACATGTGGAAATAAAATAATTCATGGTGTGCTCAACCAAACAACCAAAGGGTTTATGGGTGTATACTATGATGCTTTACACATTGGTAGTCTTGAGCATAGACACCTCCATTTAAGTTCAGGGGCAGTCAATCTCTATCATTTACAGCCCTAGGGATCCGCTGTCACCACTGACGTTAAAGATTTCCCCACCCTTCTCTCCATATCAGCAACTGCAAGCAGGCAAATTCATCCACAGGTCCCTGGGCATGTATAAAAAATAGATTTGGATCCAATTTATTCTGTTTGTAGGAGTGTACAGGTAAAACAAATTCTACAGTGGGCTTTCAGTGAATAGAAGAATGCTGGCTGCAGCTCCCTGGAGTATTTGAGTTTCAGAGCTGATCATTCATGAATTATTGTAAGTCAAATATTTAAAATGCAACAGACAGTCTGTACTATATCAACGATTGAGGAATAGAGGTCCATTGGGTCAATGGAAAAGAGTAAACTATATGATTATATCAGGTCAGTGGTATATGGAGCAACATTTCAGTTTGACCTCATGGAAACCCTGATTTTCTTGTCTTTAAGCTGCCTTCTACTCTTACATAAATAATGCATTATTATAGCATACAGTTCAGTACACTTATAAATGCAGTCTAAATGAATATATTTGTACGTTATCAATTACTATAGTATGCAATTTCTTGATCATAAAGCTTCGTACAATTTTTTTGTAAAGTTGTTCATATTGATATACAACACACTGAGCATTACTATGTTGCAGCATTTTCAGATAAATAACAAGTATAATCGTGTCAAATGATACCATCAAAACACAGATATTTTTCTTGTGACTAAGTACAGTGTAACACAAGCACCCACATACCTTCTCCAGATAGTTTGCAAAGGCACCTCACTTGATGTACAGTTGCAGCCACAAAAAGGTGCCTCGGGTTTGTGTAGTTCATGATAGCCCGGAGGTAAAGTACTACAACGATTTAGTATTGCAACTGTATAAAATGGGGGAACTCACAAGACTCAATATTTTAGAGAATGGTCAAAGTTTATGCAGCATGAATGGAGAGCTTTACTTTTAGTCCATATTATGAATTAAACCTTAAGAGTGCATCCTACAATTTCCATAATGGAATTTAATGGTGTCTGTCATTAGACCTTCCCTGCCTCTGTAAATGGCTTCATCTTTCAAACATCCCGACCCCAGACCATGTCACGATCACCCTGATGACATACTATGACATTGTGGAGCGTGGAAACAAACGAGGAGGCGAGTATTCCCTTTGGCTGCACCTTGTGGCTGTTTATTTCCATCCACAAACACATAACCCACATTCACTTCCTGCTATCTTTAACCCCCCTTGTCACCAGGGTTACGCCCCTTCTCTTAAAGGGGCCCCGTGAATTCAGTCCTTTTAGTCCCCTACATGCGTCCCCCCAGATTCACCAACTCTAGAGATTAGTCCCAAAAGCCTTAATGTCTTGGGGCCCGAATCAACCGACCAGCCCGACTCGGTGTCTCTGGGACAGGAGGCAGGACCACCATTGAAGGAAACCTCCGGGTCTTGTCGTGGTGTGGTGGGAGGACACGAGGCCTCCCCCACCGTGGGGGTTCAGCCAACCTTACCGGTTGGTCCACGGTGGCCGTCCTGGCAAACGAACACATACTCCGCTGACTTGAGGCTGGATGGAACGTATGACTGTGGAAGGCCGTGCTGCGACGTGGCCGTGCGTGCGACCCAGCAGCGGGAAACCAGCTGCAGACCCAGTAGTGCGATGGAGCTTCACCCCAAGGCTTTCTGCAACTGCATTCCAAAGCTCTGATGTAAGAAGATGAAGGAGAGCTGACGCTGCTGGCATGCGGACCATGGTTTGGCGCTCTTCCCCATGGCAAACGTCAGTGGCTTGTGGTCCACAAACGTGGTGAACTGCCGAGCCTCCAGCAGGAACCGGAAATGCCGAATGGCCAGACAGAGGCCGAGGTGCTCCCGATCGAAAGTGCTGTACTTCCGCTCATTAGGGCGCAATTGTCGATTGAAGAAAGCGAGCGGTTGCCACGCCCCTTTCACCCACTGCTCGTGTACCGTGCCCACCGCGTAATCCGAAGCGTCCTTGGTGATGGCAATTGGAGCCTTAGGTGATGGGTGTGCCAGCACTGTTGCGTTTGCCAGAGCTGTTTTAGCCTCCACAAATGCCAGTTCCCTCTCTTCGGTCCAGTCCACGCCTGTTTGATGGCCTTGCCCTTCAGGGCTTTGTACAGGGGCCGCATCAATTTCACTGCTCGAAGAATAAAGCGATGGTAAAAGTTCACCACGCCTAAAAACTCCTGCAGGGCCCTCACTGTGAGTGGGCTTGTAAAGTTAGTCACCGCCTCCACCTTTGACGGAAGGGGAACTGCCCCGTCCTTCGTGATGTGGTGTCCCAGAAAGTCAATGGTGGTCAATCCAAAATGGCACTTAGCCGGGTTGATGATCAACCCGTGCTGGCTGAGCTGCTCAAACAGAGTCCGGAGGTGCGACATATGCTCCGCTCTTGACGAACTGGCCACCAGGATGTCATCCAGGTAGACGAACATGAAAGGCAGGTCCCTCAGCACCGTGTCCATTAGACGCTGGAACGTCTGTGCTGCATTTTTGAGGCCGAACGGCATCCTCAAGAACTCAAACAGGCCGAACGGAGTGATCAGCGCCATCTTGGGAATGTCTGGCGGTTGAACGGGCACCTGGTGGTAACCTCGTACAAGGTCCACTTTCGAAAACACCACGCTATCCGAAAAGTGGGCAGAAAGGTCTTGAATATGTGGAACCGGCTAGCGGTCCTGCCTCGTTGAGCCGGCGGTAATCTCCACACGGGCGCCACCCGCCCCCAGGCTTCGGTGCAATGTGCAGGGGTAAAGACCCACGGACTGTTGGAGCGGCGAATGATGCCCAGGCGCTCCATGTTTTCAAACGGTCTTGGCGATGGTGAGGCGCCGGGCCTGGGCATGTACTGGTGGGCCGGTGATAGAGATGTAATGCTCCACCCCATGCTTGACCGTGGAGGACGAGAAGGTGGGCTGAGTGAGATCTGGGAACTCGGCCAGCAGACACAGAAACTCATTAGCCGCTGCAAGCATGCTAGTCAACCTGGTAGAGCCAGTTCCACTTAATTTACATGGGTAAGAACAAAAAGTCACAGCATTTATCAGGCGGCGGCCCTTGGCGTCCACCAATAGTCCATAAGCGCATAGGAAATCCACGCCAAGCAGAGGAATGGCAATTTTGGCAGTAACAAAGTCTCAGCTGAAACGCTGCCCCATAAACCACAGCTCCAGGCAGCATGTCCCAAAAGTGCGTATGGGGGTACCGTTTACGGCTTCTGGGGGGGGGGGGCTGCCCGTTAGTCAGCATGTCCACCCGCGATGCAGGCACAACGCTCCTCTGCACCCCCGCGTCGCAGAGAAAGCTCCGCCCGGAAACGTCGTCCTGCCTTCCCGACCGACTCTCATGTCAGTTACTGAGCGCCGGCCCTGGCATTTCCCGTCCCGCTGAAACTGCATGGAGAACGGCACCTTGTATCCCGCGGCCCAAACCTTGCGTGGTAATAAAACAGGCTGGTAGATCTCTGCCGTTGGCTTGCTGCTGCGGCGACGACCGTCGTCTCCCCCGGTAGCCATGCCGTGGTTTGGGCCGGCCTCAACGCGGCCGTGTAGCTTTGTTGGCCAGCCAGAAATAACTTATCGGCCAACTCCCGACAATCGATAATCGTGGTGTTGGCCAAAGCGGCCCGCACCTGCAGCGGTAGCTGCTGCAGGAAAAAGTTCCGTAAACAGAAAATCCGGCTTGTGTCTTCCTAGCAGAGCTAACATTTTGTCCATTAGCTCCGACGGCTTGCTGTCGCCGAGGCAGTTCAGAGGAAGCAACCGGCGAGCCTGCTCAGTGTCAGAAAGCCCGAAATTTTTCAACAGCTGGCCTTTCAAGGCATTGTACTTGTCCCTCTCTGGAGGATTTTCAAGAATGCTTACCACTCTGCCTGCTGTCGAACTGCCCGAGGGCCGCCACGACATAATAATATTTTGTAGAGTCCGCTGTAATGTTTCTAAGGGCGAACTGTGCTTCAGTTTGAGCAAACCACACCGATGCTTGCGTCTCCCAAAACCCCGGCAGTTTGAGTGAAACTGCGTGCGTCGTCATCTTCTCTCTGGAAACGTCCAGTAGAGTCAAGGTCACCAATGTAGGAGCGTGGAAACAAACGAGGAGGTGAGTATTCCCTTTGGCTGCACCTTGTGGCCGTTTATTTCCATCCACAAACACATAACCCACATTCACCCTTTAAACCCCCTTGTCACTAGGGTTACGCCCTTTATCTTAAAGGGGCCCCGTGAATTCAGTCCTTTTAGTCCCCTACAACATCATCGTATTATTTTTCTCTGCCTTTAAATCTTCAGCTCACTCCAAAGTCACCAACCAAAGTCACTGAAGATGATACCCAGCTGTTTTTACAGTTAGTAGTAGTCCGCACCATGATGTGTAAACCCATCTGTATGTGTAAAATCGGTGCTCCTTAAATTAATTACTTGAAGAAACAGAGCAATATTGTATTTTATTTATTATATTTTGACTTACAAATATTCATGGTGAATAGCTTTAGGAGTATAACTTTATTTTAGTGATGACTGTCGACCCAGCTGGTGCATCATGTTCTGGTCAAAGTCTGACATGGAACCTTTCTGCCCTGTCAACTATCCAATAAGGTAGAAATGCTGAAAAGTAAAACAAAGACAAAACAGTTGGATTGTGTCGAAATCCATCATAGACGATTCATTTATTTTAACCTCCAATTATCCTGCCATGGCAGCTATGATTGATTGTTTTCTATGGTCTTCCACTTTGAATGCATTTTTAAAACAAAGTGAAGAGTTTTGGGGTAAAAATGACAAGAGTTATGAACAACAGTTGCAGGATAATAAAGATGAAGATAGCAAGTGAGTATTAAAGAAGTGAAAAGGGGGGTAGAGGGGAAATTTGTACTCCCTCTGTGAGGTTTCTCACCTGCCCGTCCTGGTCATCTGCTGCTATACGCTTGACATGACGTTAACAGAAAGATCAAGACATCATATTGGCATCCTGCCTCTGCATCTCCCAACAGCCCTCCCTCTTGTCTGTCTCCATCAGTGTCTCATTTTCTCTCTTTATCTCTCTTTCTCTGTCTCTCTGTTTCTCTGTCTCTCTCTCTGTCTCTCTCTCTCCTCTTGCCCTAATTTAGAATTTTTTTTGATTACTAGTAGAACTATGTTCTTTGTGGTGGAAATTTGTATACTTTCCCTGTGAGAAATCAAAAGTACCCTAAGCTTGTCTGTCTTTAAGAATTTATTACAGTATAAATATAGGAAAATTATCATGAGAGTACAAGTCAATCAAAACATGAGCCAACGATTACAAACAGGAGTCATCGTATACTATCCAGCTGGAATAGGGACAGAGTTCCTTCACCCGGGAAGGATAAAGGAAGTCTGACCCCGTTCTCGGTGGGGAAGTGGAACTTTGATACACGTCAGAGAGACACACTTTGTCCCCCCCACATGATATGGCGTGTTCTTCCCTGTTTGGCTAGCCAGTACACATGGAACATGAGCTTTAGATAAGCTGGGAAGAAGAACAAATGTTTTAGAAATGCAAACACTTCTGATACTGTGGAATAGGTTCAAGCTATAGATGAGTTACAGAGTTCACTAAATAATTTTTTTCTCCGATATCCTTGTCTCTGCTTCCACTCTCCTCTTCCTCTTCTGTATGACATGTCCCATTCTTCCCCTCTCCTAAATCATATTGTATCATGGGCTGTGTCACTTGCAATTGATTTCTCAATATTTCTGTGACTTTTCCACAGTCTCTAACTTTTTGCATTTCAAATCTTTATTCTGACAACTTCTTATGCAGTATGATGGCACATAACATTTAAAAAAAAAATGGCACTGGTCGCATAGTTGGCATTCAACAAGGAACAACAGCATCCCATCTTCGTTAGTTTGGACAATAATGATTACTCAAATTATATAATTTTGACGTCAAGTCTGATCAGCAGTGGTAAAAAACAGATATTAAGAACACTTTATGATCAAAAGAGGTCAAGTCATTCTCTTGTATGAAGTAATTACAGATAAGATTTATCAACAGTATAGCAGCATCACCTTGCGAGACATCTGGGTTAGCAAATTCAGATTTGTTGCTTCCATTTGAAACTTTAAATATGTAAAATTGCATACCACAAATCACAGCCGAACTGAGATAATAATACAGGCATAGAATATAATGTCAGACCAGGCCAGTCTACAATTATTGATTAAGTGTTGATCACATTTATTAGTTTTTTAAAACATGGAATCAACGTGTAAATCAACTTATTTTCTAATTTATTTTAAGAGGTAACTTGTGTTAGTTGTAGTGTTAGTTTGTTTTTACTAGTAGAGCATGACAACAGCTTGGCGATCTTTAGAAACACTTTCTAAAGTCTAACCAAACTGAAAAGAAGTCCAATCGGCAAAACTGAAAACGCCAGTGTGAGTATGCAGAGCCTTTAAGAATTAAGATGATTAACTACCAGATGATCAGTTGAGCCTGGAATTTCAGCTCAGTCAGACTGATTTTTTTTATTTTACATACAAAGTTCACAGAGGAATGCATAAAGTTTCATCAGTTTTAGAAGAAAAAAAACAGACAATTTGTATCTAACATAATCAATGATCACATGTATTGTTAAAGTGTTTTAGTAGGAGATGTACCAATGCAAGGATTTGGATAGTCCCCTAGCATGTCCGTTTACTCTCCAAAGAACAGATGGTGAAAAGTTTACTCCTCCAAGAAACACCAGCAAAAAAAAAATCTTCATTACATTACCAAAAAAAAAAAAAAGAATCCTTGAATAAATCTCAAAACAAACAGGTTACCTAACAACTGATTTATTGTCACTAAACTGCTTTCTAGTTTGTGTAAGAAATAATAATATGAAAACAAGCTTGACAAACTTTTGTTGTTGTTTTTTAAATAATGCAGGTTCTTCTCTGAAATTGAAGTGGAAAAAAACTTGCACTTAAATGTATCTTCAGTGATGATATATTGATTTATGTATTTATAAATGTATCTATTACATTTCCATTAATACTTATATATAATGATCTTCAGTTAATGTAGTTGAAAACCTTATCCCTAAACTCAGGCTCGTTCTCTCTCTTTCCTGCCTTCACTCTTTCCTGGCTTTCAAACTCGTCAAGTGCTCTTTGGTGGCGCCTCATTTCCATTTTGATTTCTCTTTGCCTTTGTAGTGGTTCATCATCTCCCCGTCTCGCGGCCTCCCCACCCTCGACCCCTCTCTCTTGACTCCCCCCAGCTTTCATCTCTCCCCTTTTTCATCCTGTCCTTATGGCTTGTTTATCTATTGGCTTGTTTGTACAGATGGCCACTGACCCATTAACCGCACCAAACAGCACCTTGTCTCATCTTTGTCAAGATTAGAGAACATGGCTCAGATGTCTGTGGGCTGATTTTACATTTGAGCTTGCTTTTTTCCCAGTATATTATCCGAAATAATATTAATAATAATACATTATATTTAATAAGTGCTTTTCAAAAAACTCAGACACTTTACAAAGGGGGTAAAATATAGAGACATTTTTTATAAACATATCATAGAAATGGACAATTAAGCAGCACTGACAGACATGTACAATTGTTAGACATTAAAAGCAGACTTGAAAAAGTGTGTTTTTCTTAATTTTTGAAGTAAGGGAGGGAATCTAAAGTCCAGATGTGAGTGGGAAGAGAGTTCCAGAGGGTGGGGGCAGAAGCAGAAAAGGCCCCGTCACCCCAGGTCTGGTGCTTGGTCCTAGTTGTGGGCGGGAGGAGGTTAACAGTTGCCAATCTGAGGGTACGTGTAAGAGTGTGCCATTGAAGGAGTGTGGATAGGTAGGAGGGGGCCATGTTATGGAGAGCTTTGTAGTTGATGAGGTGAAGTTTAAAATAGATATGTTTTTCTAAAAGGAGCCAGTGGAAGTTTTGGAGGACAGGGGTGTTGTGTTCTCTGGAGCAAGTGTATGTGAACTGAGTTTTGAACGTTTTTTAAGAATTTGGAGTGATAAATGAGTGGATAAGGGTTCAGCAGTAAAAAAGCAGAGGGATGGGTGGAGGCGGATAATGGTTTTGAGATGAAAAAGGCTGTTTTGACAATGTAGTTGATGTGGGAAATTACTCCAAGGTTGTGGATGTTAGAAGAAGGGGAGATGAAGAGGGAGAAGCTGTTGGTGTTTGGTGAAAGATTTGTGGCCGATGATGATGACTTTAGATTTGTTGCAGTTTATCTTGAGGAAATTGGTGCTTATCCACAATTGTATGTCCTTTAGGCAGTTGGTGATGGTGGATTGGGTGGTTGATTTAGTAGAGATGTATGATAGGATGTCATCCATATAACAATGTAACCGGAGACCATGCTGAAAAATTCTGTGACCAAGGGGGAGGATGTAAAGGATGAAGAGGAGGGGACCAAGCACCAAGCCTTGGGGGACACCTTGTGTTACAGGGGCAAGGTCATATTTGGTAGTCGTTTACACAAAGGAAGTGTTGTCTGTCTGAGAGGTAGGATTGGAACCATGTGAGGGCAGTGCCTTTTAAACCAAAAGAGGATTCCAGGTGGGCAGGATGGAGTGGTTGTCGAATGCTGCAGTGAGGTTGAGTAGGATGAGTATGTTCTGGAGGGAAGGAGAAGGTTATTCATGACTTTTAAGAGAGCAGTTTATGTGCTGTGTTGTGTTCTGAAACCAGATTGAAACAATTCATGGAGGTCATTGGAGTCAGAGTGGCTTTTCAATTGTGAGGCAACAGTGTGTTCAAGCATTTGAGAGAGAAGGGAGATTTGATATAGGTTGGGTTTGGGATGTCAGAGTCAAGTCCAGGCTTTCTTCTCATTCCTGTAAAATTCACTGAAAACGCCTATCTAAGGCATACCCAAAGTAAATTGAAAGCTGTTCTTGAAGCATTTGGACTACATGCATGGCTTTGGTCTCTTTTGAAAGGTAACACTCTGAAGTGTTTTCCCCAACTCACTGTAAGTGCTACTGGCATTGAGTAATAGAAGTTTGAACACACTGAAGTAGAAGGTTTTTATTTCCGCCTGAATATTTCTTTGCAATCAGATGCCTGCAACTTATGAGCTGGAAAACATGATGGCACCACATCATGAAACCTTACCTAGTCCAAGTTCAAATTTCATAACAATACCACCATGTTTTTCTAAGGGTATGTCTAGATATTTTCCGAAAAAGGCCATTTGGAGACTCCAAAGGACCCTTGGTAACCAAGGTCACATACCTAGGCTAAAAAGGCTACTAGTCTTGAAATCTTGGCTCTAAAGAAAGGTGACACTGAGAGGTATCCTATCCCATATCCAGATTCACTCTCTGTATTGCTGACGGAGAGTAACTGAAGCATAAACGCATTATAGTATTTACACATGGACACGCACTGAATTGGCACCAGCTGTTTGCCTTTACACAGTGACTTTCCTGTTGTGGCTTTAACTCTACCCCCTGAAGCAGCATATCATTGTTATTGACATTTCATTGGCTATACGAATCACCCGTCATCAGAACAATCAGTTGCAATTGGCTCGGTCTTTACATGAAAGAAGAGGGGCAGGCACTTTCCTTCAACGCGGACTCTCGTTGGCTATTGTAGGCTGTGAAAATGATATGCCAGCTCCTATTGGGTCACGTGAGATGCCAATCTAAAGTACAGAGTTCAACCGCCATTGTGATACCAGGCAATCAGCATTGTTTACTTGCGAACGGGGGTGACGAGCGAATATACATAAATAATTTGGCATAGCTGCCGGCTAATTTGAAATGATGCAACAGCAGTCCGTGGGTATTTATTGATGTAATAATGTGTTTGGGACTAAATATTTTACTGGATTCGATCGTCTGGACCTTTGCCAATGTAACAAGACCATTTTTGTTGGATTATTATCGATTGGTGGATTACTATGAGGCTTCATGGTGAGTTGCCTCTTTTTTTATATTGTTTGTTTCTTTGTTGTTGTCTGACAGAGGCATTGATTGTACCTGCTGTTGTGATCGTAACTTGAAATGGTTTGCATCAATCGAATCACAAGAATCTTAGCTTTCCAAAGAAATGTCGCATCAGTACCTACCTATACACAGCAGTTGTATACATAACACAAGTTAACACTTAACACTCCGACAGCACATGGACGGGCCATCTAAACGGCAACAGGTTAAGGATGAGCATAACAGCAGCAACTATGAGAAGAGAGAAGTTTATTGTGACAAGGATAAGTGGGCTGATATTTGGGAGACAGGTTTTTACATAAATGGAAGGGATGGGTTCAAGGATACAGGTGGGAGTCTTCATGCCAGAGATTTGCTTCTGAAAGTCAGAGAGGGTGATTGGGGAAAAGTTAGAGAGATGTTGGTGGATAACATAAGTTTCAGTATTTGACACAGAAGGGGTGGAGTTTGCAGTGACCAGTTCAGTGTGAATAGTCACTATTTTAGTTAGAAATGTTTTTCGGAAGGAGTTGCATTTATCAACACAAAAAGATTGGGAGAGATTGTTGAGGTGTTTAAGAAGTTTATTTATGGTTGAGTAAAGGAGTCTTGGGTTGCCTGAACTGGATTTAATCAGACTGGCTTAGTAAGGTGGAGCAGGCAGTATGTAGGGCATTCTTGTAGATATGGAGATGTTCTTTTTATGCTTAAATGTGTTAAAGAGAGGTTGGATTTCTTGTAGAGTTGTTTCAGTTGCCTTCCTTTCGATTTTAGTTGATGAAGTTCAGCGGTGTAGCAGGGGTCAAAGTGAATGAATGACACGTTTTTCTTATTGGGGACAGCTGGTCTAAACTGGATGAGTGTATGTTGTTGCACTGGTCAACTAAGTTAGAGGTGGTTGGATTGTCTGGAGGAGCAAAATCAGCCATTATCTCAGAGAGAGAGATTGACTTGAGGTTTTTGGAAGGTGATTGTACGTTGTTGTTTAGGTGCCAGGGTGGGAATATCAAGGTCCAGGATTATGGATAAATGATCAGATATATTTTGTCGTGGCCGAAGAGGTGATAAATATTAACGCTGGTAGAGCTGACTAGTTCTAGGATGTCCATGATTGTGGCTGGGGCATGGAATATGCTCGGTGATGTTGAAACAATGGAGTCGGTCCAGAAATTCTTTGGCTGCATCTTTGGCCGCATTGGAGGGTTGTCAATGTGGATGTTGAAATCACCTAGATTAGGTCTTCAAAAGGAGGTCTGCGACTCCTAGGGGCTCCGCGGAGGTACTGCAGGGGGGTCGTTAAATATTTGGTTGATTAAACAATTCTTTTTTTGTATTTTATAAAAAGAAAATCACAAATTTAAATGTCTTTAAATACACATTAACGTGAATCCAACATATTGTAGCTAATAGATAAATGGAGGCAGAAGATGTTATCTTTCAGTAAATAAAAAAATATCTATAAAAATTTAAATAAAGACATCATTTTGAATAGCTTGTATGCATGATTTTAAAAAAAGAGATCATAATACTCCTGTATTAGCTCCCTGTAAAATCCAGAATCAAATTTAAAATCCTTCTCCTCACCTATAGCCTTAATTGGTGAGGCACCATCATATCTTAAGGAGCTCATAGCACCATATTACCCCACTAGAGAGCTGCGCTCACTGAATGAAGAAAAAGCCTTCTGAGGCAAATTTGTAATTTGTGATTTTGGGATGTGCAAAAATAAATTGAATTGAATTGAAAAAGTAGGCTTAAGACTGAAAATGCTAATTGTTAGGGCTGGCTCAGCCTTGGACCAGCCCCTAGATATGCTGTTATAGGCCTAGACTGCCAGGGGGCTTCCTATGATATATTTCTCTCTTCCTCTCCCTCTCCTTCTGTAAGCATTCATGTGCCATTAATGCATGTTACTAACTTGGCCTACTCCCCTGAGTCTTTGTGCTTTCTTGCCTCGCAGGTTTTCATGGATTGTGGTTATATCCTAGACCGCCGCTTTGGCCCTGCTTATCACCCACTGCAACTATTATTATTAGTATCATTATTATAAGTCATATTTCTATTACTTTTATGATCATTGTACTATATCAGCTCATATAATTTCTCTATCATTTTTGTTATTTCTGCCATTATTGCTGCTACTACTGTTATACTGTCATATGTATCATTTCTCCAATGGATTGAGTATGTTGTATTTTAATGTCTTTTATTCTGCACATATGACATCCTTTGCACTTCTGTCGATCCTGGTAGAGAGATCCCTCCTCAGATGCTCTCCCTACTCCCTACTCTCTTTTTTTATTTTCTCCCGTTCATTTTTATTTGTTTGGAGTTTTTCCTTTTATGATGCGAGGGTCCAGGGACAGAATGTCGTATGTTCCACATATTGTAAAGCCAAGTGACGAATGTGTGATTCTTAATATTGGGCTGTACAAATAAAATGTACAGAAAAAAAATGATTTTATGGCACTGTGTCAGAGAGCAGAATAAGAAGCCATGAGACAAAGGAGGAGTGGAATAGAGTCACAATAATATATAACAAGGGATAGTGAAAAGTGAAACCTGCTGTATATACTGTACTGTAGGGATTAACATTATCAGATAAAAAGGTGTAGGACTTATGTGACACTGAGCAGAGGATCCTGAGAGACCTCAGTTGCTCCTCCATGCACAAACTACACTTCTATCCTTGGAAGACAAAATTCTCAGAGGGCTTACAGAGTTGTCACACATTAGATATCGCTCGAGGTGGCTCAATTGGGGTGTTGATTGGACTAGATCTCTGCATCCTGTCAGGGTTTTGTTTGCCAAGTCTTTATAATTCAGCACCAATTTGGTGGAGAATAAAGCCATTACAGTGGGCTTGAGAGAAATCCTGTGAGGACAAATACAAAATTTTCAAGGTAGGATTACATTTAAACTCACATTAATGCCACCACTATTTTTTTTACTTATGCTGTCTTACTATGAGGTAGAGCAGGGGAGCAGGTAGATGATCACAGCTATCTCGTCTGTTCTTATTGTATTCAATTTCAACTGGTTTAGTGTTTGTGGCTTAAAGCTTTTTAATGTGAGACTATGTAATTTTTGTTAAACCTCAGCTGCTGTGGCCACAAATCATAATGTACTGGGCTTATCTGAGATGAGTCAGGTCTGTAAATAATCAATCACTGGTGACCAAGTTTCTTGCTGGTTTGATTTATGTTTGATTTGCTGTGACGTAATGCTGGCAACTGCAAAGATCACCTCGAAAGTTCAAGGCTGCAGTTTTCAGAGCCAAGTATTTGGGTTGCTCTCCACTGACGGCAAGGTCTCAACCATACACTGTATATGAAGATGGACAACATGACAGCTCCCCAAAAGTGAAACCAGAACATCTTGAATTTCCTGTGGTGACTGATTGCAGTAAGTCATAATTTCCGCCTGTTGCATGTTAACAGATGGGAGATGGGCCAGACTAAAATCAGATTTTATCAAGATGGCTGCCTCAGTGTGTTGGTGCTCATTGTTTGCTTTTTTTATTCCGTTTTTTGGCTATAAAACCCAGAGCTCTTTCACCAGAGATGACCTCATAAACATCAGGACAACAACTCCAGCAGATTTATTTTCCACTTTTCTCCTACAATCCATGGAATTACTGGACATTCTAGTCAAAGGTGGGCTCACCTTCACTCATGCAGTAAAATTTCGCACACCGTTACAGGGGATATTTCTTTCCAACGTGCGTTCACTGTGCAATAAACCAGATGAACTTCAGCTACTGGTGGGGAAAAACAGAGACTTTTCGTCATTCCTCGGTTTTGTGCTTCACCGATACTGGGCTCTTTGGAATGACTCTACGCTCCAGCTGGCAGGATTCCTGCTCTCCAGAGCAGATCGTGTCATGGAGCTCTCCGTCAAAATCGAAGGGTGGAGGAATCTGTTTTTATGCCTGGTATAAAACCTGGTCTTCCACGCCCATCTCACCTGCAGCCCATTATCTCATGAGTCCCTCACTGTTTATATCCGTCCACTTGCACTTGATCCCTGCCAGATTGTCTTGTGTGTTACTGCCAAGCTATATGCCTGGCTATACATATAGCGTTATTCTAGTTTCTGTATCTGATCTGCCTGTTCCGACCCTGCCTGCCCATTTTAGGATTTTCTTTTGCCTGAATGACTGATCTCCTGGTTTTGACCCTGTCTGAATACTCAATAAACTGAACTATCCTTGTGTATATATGTCTCGTTGTTGTGGTTTTGGGTTCCAGTTTGCATGTATTAGTGACCTTTACACATTGTGCAGGCAGCACATCGCATGCTCGCCGACCAGATACTGTGTGTGGAGCGGACCAGCCCGGACTCCTTAGTTATTGCCCTCAGATTTTTTAACAAAGGTAACCTCAGTCATAAACTCCCCAAATACAGACAGTTTATTAAATGCTCAAACAGAGAGGAGAACACTTGAGACCACTTTAATAGTACAATAAGCGGGGCCTATCCCGTCGTCCCTCGTGCTGCACTTTGACACTCAGACCCTACATGGTGGTCCATCTGAATCCTGCATACAGGCATTAATTAAAGCTCTGTAAGCATGTTGTGAGGAAATCAAAGCTGTGGACCAGAGAAGCTATGGAGGACCTTCGGGCGTGCTAGGACTGTATATATTTGGACGTTTTCTGGACTGCTACCAACAGTCTGGATGAGTACACAGAGGCTGTGACGTCATACATCAACTTCTGTGAAAACAGCTTTGTACCATCATGCACCAGGGTGAGTTATAACGACAAACCCTGGTTCACAGCTAAACTCTGACAGCTAAGGTTGCAAAAGGAACAAGCATTTAGGAGTAGGGACAAGGACATGTTTAAAGAGTAAAAATACAGGTTTAACAAGGCGGTGAGAGAAGCTAAATGACTACTCTGAGAAACTGCAACACCAGGTTTCAGCCAGGGACTGCTTCTGTCTGGAGAGGTTTCAGACGGATCACCAACTACAAGCCTAAAGCCGGCCGGCTTTCCATGAATGTCTTGCATCTGGCAAACGACCTGAACATGTTTTACGGTCAATCAAAAGACAATGGTACAGTCCTGACCCCATCCACCAGCTTAGCAGGAGCCTGTGCCTCATAACCATCCACCCCAGAGCCCCCATCCTCCACCACAATGACGACTATCTCTATTCATGAGACAGAACAGTTAACAAGCTGTTTAAAAGTCAGAACCCCAGAAAAGCAGCCGGCCCAGGCTACAGCCAAACTACTATGTTTCCATTTTAAAATGCATATCTTCTGCGACGTTTACACTGAGCTTCCACATTACTCCGGAGTTTTAGAGCAACGAAAGCAAAGGAGTTTACAAACGCTACCGAAAGCCTGATAAGTTTGACAACTCTGGACTTTCCTCGTAGTGTGGAAAGGAGGAACCGCATACTTTTTATAATGATGACGTAGACTCCTGCGTTCGCTACTTGATTGGGTCTTAGCAGTCACAACTTGTCCTTCCATGAATTGTCCCGCCCCTACCACATTACCTTTTTCTGAAAGAAAACAAACAACTGCAGCCTTGATTAGCGAGCTATTACCAGTGGTTAATTCAAAATGGAAAGCAGTCTATACTAGAAGCTGTTGGGCAGTATATATCATATATTCTGCATTTTAAAATTGTATTACTGCCAACATGCGGAAGAAGCAAGGTATTATTGGAGCGATAGAGATCGGCATGTCCAGCGGCGTTATCAGCCCAACGGAGCGGACATTTGAAGTCACTATTTGCGGCTTTGAGGAGGGCAATAGACACAAAATGGAGGACTTCTTCTTCCTTTTCTTATCAATGCTTATTTTGTTCTGTACAACTATTGTGAAGTCCACGCAAACTGTAAACATTCAAAAGCATAAAAGCTATCCAGTGCGACAGGGACTTGAGCCACAAGCAGAACTACAAGTGCAAAACAGACAACGAAATCCATGAAATGAGTTAGAGACGTGTGTGGACCAAATGTATTGCCTCGCTGTCCATGAATGCCTGACTGTGGATAATGGCTCAGATGTGTCACCAAAAACTTGCCGTTTGAGACATGGGACAGTTGTAACATGGGATGGTTGTAGCATCTTGTAATCCTCCAATCAGACACAAACAGCTGATTACACTCACCCGTTGTTCAACCGTCTCTGAGCAAGCACCCAGGAACCCAGAGCTTTGAAGAAAATGTGGAAATTACAATTACCGTTTATGTCACGTATCATATATCATAGACTTACATTGGGAAAGAGACTTCCCAGTATATACACCAAGAATATATTTAAATCATTAGGTCCTAAAAGTTGTCAAATTCACCAATTGCTGAATCCAGAATGATTTACCTTCCTCACTTCATGTTAATGAGCCTGAGACCGAGGCTGTGAGGCGAGGTATAAGAAAACGCTAGCGGGCATCCTCTATGGGCCCCATAATAGGGAAGATCCGGGTATTTTCATTTGAATTCTATGAGAAAGTCTAATGTTTTTTGCTATAACTAACTATATACCACCTTTTGACCACAATTTGGTCCGCATTGGAAGAGTGCTGCTGTCTGTATTTCCACTGATTGACTCCACGGGAAGTGAAGCAGACTTACGGTAACTTTGCTGAAAACTTTAGCCAAAGTATAAGATATTCATGTCTTATCACGTTTGTAGTGAAACTTGTAAGCTTCTTTGTTTGAGCTGATATTCTTCTATTGTCCTTAAGTAAGTTTGTTCCTGACATTTAATCAGCTGTTTCTCCGCAGTTATGACTGAGAGCATCATATGAACAGGAATGCTGTTCAGCTCCCCACCTGAGGAGGAGTGCTGTTACATTGTTTCCGTGTTTTGCTCTGTTGCGTTGCAGGTGATTGGACTGAGGGATTTAAGAGGGAACCTGTAGAGGTCGGCGCCCGCTCTCTTGTCTCTCCAGCTCCCAACCAGGCCATGCTACACTTCGCTGACCAGTAGGGGTGAGAAGCCCTTTTTGTTCAACTTGTTTTCTCCTGTTTTACTGATAGGGAGGTAGGTCAGATACCTGTACTTTATTTTATTACTTTGTGTGGGCTAGGTAAGTGAGGCTATTTGTAAAGATTGTTTTGTTTATTGTTTTGGGCCAGGCTCACCCTGATGATCATTGCTACCACCATCACAATAAATAAATATTGTGGACTGTATCACCCCAGCATTTCGTCCTTATTTGGGAGTGGGGGAGAAGACCTCTTTTGAATGGTTAAAAACATGTTGAATGTAAAACAAATCCTACAATTTACATATATATTTAGCTAATAGATCACAGAATACAGGAAACAGCAATATGTTCACTTAAAGTCAGAACAACCACAACGTCAAACCTCCCTCGCTTCACACTTAAAACAGTCTGCAACTGAGGCTTGCAGCATGGCACCTACATTTTTTGGGCTGCATATATATATATATATATATATATATGTGTATATATATATATATATATATATATATATATATATATATATATATATATATATATACGTATATATATGGGTACTTTCTATGATTAGGACTAGCATATCAAGTACAATTTCTTTAAGTTGTTTATTTATTTATTTTGTTTATTAGTGTCCCCAGGAATGTGGCTGATCGTAAAAGAAAATGGAAAGATGGGTCATAAAATAAAATGTATTCCAAGTCCATCTTGAGTTTGTTCAGGCACAAGGTAAATTGAGTGTCTAAAGCCACTTAGTGCCCTGTGGGTCGTGAAAGCAGTTCCTGAAAGAAGTTTTTATTCGTTAAGATTTTGTCATTGTTTTGTCATCTTTCTGTGGATGTTCGCTACGCATGACATTGCTTCAGTTCATATTACTAAAGAATCTGCCAAGCAGCAACCTGGTTTTCTTCATGGCTTGTGAGTCTTGTTATCCTTCATGAGAACATGAACCCTGTAACACATTTGTCTTCCATATTAATCAGATTGGAAATGATAGCAGGACACATACAGATACAAACTATTCCAACAGTTTCTAAAATTGCACATTTTGATTTAAAGTATATCACTACATTATATTCTTAAAAGCCATTAACTATACTGGTAGAATGAGTCCTACATACTATGGAGAGCAGTACACTTTGCCTGTTACAAATCAAGCCCTAATTTTATTTTGGGCTGTAAATACAATTGAGGATGAAGTGTGCAGCCCACAAACTACAGATCTCATTGAAGCAAACAAGATAGGGTGAGAAATAAGTCAGTGCATCAGCCGTTGGGGTCCTATAGACAAAGTACTGTACATTTGTTAGTACCTCCCATTTTCTCAAACCCATAGAAGAGTCAGGGACTGAGTCCTCTCCATTTATGCCTCTCTGACTCTATATCTTTCTCTGTCTCCACAACCTGAATAGATAGTTTGTCTAGCGACATCATATCCAGCACAGCAACAGATTAGTAAAAAAAGAAAACTATATTTAAGAATTAAAGAATGTGGCTGCTAACTCTTGGATGATTCATCCTGGGTTTGTGGACTCTCAAACATTGTCAGCGATACAGAGAGCTGATGAGCTGTAAAAAAAAAAAAAAAAAAAAAAAAGCAGGACCAAGAGGCCTATGAGGCAGAAGAGGAATCAGGTAAAAGGAAGAGAAAGAGGCGGTGGCGTGCAGCGTGGCAGTGGGGTAGAGGGAGGTTAGAGGGAGGAGTGCAAATGGCCTGGAAAGGAATTTGTTAGTCTCCTAGTTCTGGAGGTGCTTCAACAATGGATAAGAAAACATTAACTGCTGTGGTGATACATCTATAATGGCACTTTATGGGCCCTGTCTTCAGCTAAAACAATTGAGCCATTCTAGCGACATTGGGTAATATACCAAAAAAAGAAGATGAAAACTAGTGCGTGTGTATGCACCAGTGTGTGTGGCAACAGTGGAGGATAAGACTGAATAAAGTGGAGAACAGAGGGGAAAAAACAGCTTAGCAAAAGAAAAAGATGATTTGGCGCAGACGTTAACTTGATTAAAAAGTTGTTGCGGTTGCAGGAGTGTCGTTATTCAGCCATCCATAACTGAAGAACACCAACAGATTGCTTGGCTCCCAGCTCATGCAATTGTTCCAAGGCTTGGACGGAATAAAACATGTCAGTTCCATCCAAGAAATGACATAAATAGGATTCAGAATATGAAATGTACTATGAATTAATGAACAAATGGTCTTTTACAGTTCCCTCTATTGGTTTGTTCCCAACCTTGATGCTGAATAAATAAAAATGTAAGTACACTTCAAATACACTATGGTTGTTCCACAACTTGTCCTTTTAGCTAAGTTTAATGTTTATATTGCAAAGTAGTGATTGTATTGACAAGCAATTGGGGCTGACTGTTCTCTTTGTGTTCATACTGGTATTTATAACCCATATGATTGTGAGGCAAGATGTACAGTACCATCCCATTGTTTCGAGGACCCATTATGCTGAAACCAGAAAATTGTCTGAAAAAATGTCCTATTGGATTATTATTTTTATTTGTGTGTAGCTTACATTAAGGACAACAAGGCTATGTGCCTTGGGCGGGAATACAATATCATAAATAAGAGTTTACATTCTATGATTTTTTAAATATGAAACCTGTTTTTTAGACTGATGATGTATTTTAGTCCCAATTTGACTTTTTACTTTCTATTTAATTTTACAGAAAAGGCTTATCATGGTTGTACGGGGCTGGACCCAAGAGCAAGAACACAGGAGCAGTTCACAGTGGTTTTATTAATACAGAACAGGGGTGGAAATGGTAAGGGTCGGGGTTTTGGCGTCGTATGTGGCCTGGACAGGACGTGGGAGCTGAGTGGCAGGCGGGTGAGTTGTCGGGCAGGTCAGGGAGAATCCGGGAGCGGGTAGGTGGCCGATCAGGTCAGCAAGGCTAGGTCCAGGGGGGTTCTGAGAGGAGCAGAGAACCTGAGGCTGAGGGAAGCACAGGTTAAACAAAAAGTTGCAACACACAATTGTCGCGAAATACATGAGGCCGTGGCTGTAGTTCATTGCGTGAAGACTAACAATCAGGCAAGGACTGAGGTGAAGCGCTGGGGTTGATATACTGTGGGGTTGATGAATGGATGGGTTGCATGTGTGCTGGTTAATTGACAGCAGCCCAGGCACACACACACGCAGACACACAGGACAAACAGAGGACCAAATGAAGGGAAAACTGGCAGGATAGGAGAGGCACAGCAGAGATCATGGTAAGGCTAAATTTAACAGAATTCTTTCTCCATCAAAATTATTACTTGGTGCCAATTGATAATGTATGGATATTGGCTACAATTTACAGAAAATAAGGAAAATATAATTGCTCAATGATTAAATAAAATGTGATTTTTTAAAATCATATTTGATTATAATAATATACAAAATTGCAATATGATTTTACAGTTTAGACATTGGGATTTAGTGTACAACTCACCAATAACTAAAAGTGTATAGGTTTTTAAAGTATCACTGCAAACACTACAAACCCAATTTTAAAAAACTGAATTTTGTGAACAATTATTTGTGGCAATGCAACAAAACTGTAGCTAGAAAGAGCCAGCATGTGTTCAAAGTAGGATGGCTACATCAGTAAATCTTCTAAAAGAAGGTCAAGAGGTGGAGGGGATCAATGCCATTGAATCAACCCAGAGCATGAGAGGGAGGGAGGGGTGAGATGGAGAGATAGAGCAGGGAGGGCGGCAGCAGTGTCGACTGGGAGAGCAGGGTTGGTGGGTCGCAATATACAAACAGGACAAAAGGCCGCTGGGGCCTTCGATTAGCCCCAGCAGCGGTCAATAGTGGTTCGATGGAGCTCTCTAAGGGAGTGACAGTGAGTGGTATTTGTAGGGCAAGAGTAAGATATGTCAGGGTGTGTGTGTGTGTGTGTGTGTGTGTGTGTGTGTGTGTGTGTGTGTGTGTGTGTGTGTGTGTGTGTGTGTGTGTGTGTGTGTGTGGTGGGTAAAACTAAGAAAAAAGGTCCAAAGGTACATAGAAGGACATGGAAAGTCACACAGGTTACGTCGCATTTCCATTGCAAAAGTGAATTCTATTATGGAAACATTTACTGGCTTTAAATTTTTTTTTGTATTTTCACAATACATGTTAGATTTTTGGAGCCCTTAAGTGTTTCAGAGTATAAACAACTAAAGAAGAAGCACATACCATAGGAAGCAAAATATTTAAGGTAAAGGTTGACCAGCCTTAAGATTCACAGATAGAGAGGGTATTGAAAACTAGGTAGAAATGAGATTTTTTTGAACGTGTTCATACTGTTTCTGCTTAATCTATTGTTATTAAAGACAGCTGTTTTATTTCATTTAGTTGTGCTTATTGTGTTCTTTCTTACTGCAGAGGCACTTCAACGTTTTGACATTTCAACACCTGGCCAAGACATTGGAGTCATTGGTCTTGATCACAGCTCCGCCAAGCTTACACAGAGTGTGTTAAATGGATATAAGGGGTACAATTGTTGAACCGATTACAGTTTTGATTTGACAGGACTAATCAGATCCGGATGATCTAGATCAGTCTGAGCTAGTTAATGTTGACAGTCATAACACCATCCTGTGTGACTGTGGTTTTCCGTCACTGACTGACATTATTATAAAAAATATCGTAACCTTTTTTTTATTTTTTTATGATAGGAAACAACACTGTCAACATCACATAGCAGGAGTGATAATGATTGCTAACAAATGACAAAATAGTGTGGTGTACTGTGAATGACAATTATTTAATAGTCCTGTTTATGTAGTGTCAGTGCAGCTCACTTAAAGTTCACTTTCCATCATATAAACTTTGTTCAACTTTGCAGACACTACAGTCCCCATTCTTTTTTATTCAGCATCTCATCATAGCAGAAATTGCACCGTAAATTAGTAAAAACAAAGACATACTTAATTTCTGTTTTAGGAACATATGAAAATTTGTTTTCTTACATCTTTCTGTCCTATGAATTTACTAAATAGTTAATATTCATTAACGACTGTCAGGACTAAGAGTATATTTTGGTCAAAATAGTCTATGTTTTGAGTCTGTTCTGAGAAGGTTTCAATGTTATGGTGTGTTCCCAACTTTGCTTAATCAAATGGTCAAGTTGGGCAACACTGTGAGCCATCAGTATTTTCATGGAGAATTGCTCTTTGGCCAGCTCTGCCCTGCAAACTCTCCTCTCTGTCTAAGCAACCCTGTTGTTGTCTCTGCGTTCATGTTAAGTTTCACTTAAAAACAAAGCCAACTAAACCACAGTCTTTTCCTAAACACTAATAAAAGCGGTTTTCTAGCCTAAACCAAACAAAGAGTTAAATCTACAATGTAAACCACATGCTTACTGTGACAGTAGTGGAGCGTCATAGTTAGGAAGTGATGCCAAGAGCTCCTGACCAAGCCTCAGTATGTGACAAGTTGGGACTGAGAACAGGTTGCAAAACACACAAACAGTGTTTTGTCTTTCACTTTTCACTGTTCCTCCTTCCCTCTGTCTTCAGCAATCACAAACAATTCCACACTAGATACACAGCCCATCTGTCCCCAGCAATGCCAGAAGATAGAGGAAAAAGTTGAAGGCCTACATCCCAGGACAGTGTATGTGTGCACATAAACCTGTATGTTTGTGTTTCCCCAGAGGGTGAGAACAATTTGAAGTGAGCGTTTTGGTGCCGTGACACAATGTGATATCTGCAGTGACCCAAATATTGGCTGTGCATGGTGTAAACAGCAGGGGAGAGGGAACTAAGGCAATAGACAAAAGAGAGAAAAAAAATTGAGAAGGGGGATCCAAAAGGAAGACAGAGGGTGATGTTGTGGATACTCTGTATATGTTTAACTGCCAGCGGGAGTACTCTGGCTCAATCTCTTCTCCCTCTGCTTCTTTGCTCCTTTCCACGCCTACTTTATGCTCCCTCAGGTCATACGAGCTGGCACCGTGCTGCTGGATCTCCTCACTGAGAAGTCAAGGAAGGAGGGAGGAGAGGGGACACAGATGAGAGGAAAGGTCACAGCAGTGTTTACAGTAAGACAGCAGTAATATTTTGCATGAACCCATCTTCATTAATAGGAATAGTATATCCACAGTATGGTGAACTTTGACTTGCAAAATCATAGACACTACCATTGTCTTTTTAACCAATTGTAGTTCAGTTTTCATGGGATAATGAATAAGAACCAGAAAGAAAAATTAGAATTATGTTTTAGTAAGATAAACAAGATGGTGTCATGGACGAATGCTGTGCAAATTTGCTCTTTTTCTTATTTTATCTGTTACTTATTTTTTACTTTTTCACAACATGCACATCATCCAAGCAAGCCTTTGTATACATTATGATAAAGAAAAACGTTTGCCCATCAGATCATTGGTGGATAGCACTTTTTCAAACAAACAATACGGAATATCCATGACTGGGATTCCCTCTTGCCAAAAATGGAGACCAAAAAAAAATGCAAGTTGCTTTTCTGGGTCCTAGTTAGGCTTAGGAAATGTGAAAACCGGTCTCTTCTGCTGAGTATTCTTCTAGTAAATGTCCAGTCACTAGATTACAAACTGGATGAACTCAGAAGCAGGATGGCTTTTCAACAGAGACATTAAGAACTTAGACGTTATGGTTTTTATGGAGACTTTGTTCAAGAGGCGCTCTCCATTCATTGCCAGGACTGGACAAAATATTGGGGAGGAGCAGGGGAAGGCTCATGATTAACAAGTAGTGCTTAGATATGGAAAAAAATTATATGGGCTGTGCACGTAATTTAGAGCACCGTATTATCAGATGCTGTCCTTATTATTTCTTGAGGGATTCTTCATCAGTTCTCACAGCAGTGTGCATTCCACCACTCGCCGACACCACCTAAGCATTGGACAAGCTCTATGGAATTATCACCAAGCCCTAGACCCCGCGGCTGGAGGCTGCTTTTGACACCAGGGATTTTAACAACTTGAGCCAGCCGAGATACCATCAACACATTAGCTGTGCTACATGCTGAGGTGACACACTTGACCATGTTTATACTCCTTTCCGGGTAGGAAATAAGGCCTTCCCTATACTTTACTTACTGTTTAACAACATTGTCATGCATATACATTTACCATATTCCTCTTCATATTTGCAAATACTGTCAACTGTCTATTTTTGTATTAATTGATGTACATGCAACTTGATTTTATTCAGTTGGAGTTGAAGGCCTGGTCTATGCACTTATATATACACAAGGGACTTGGAGGAGCTGCAATGGTTTCCTAATGAATCAGTCCAGTCAGTTCTCTGTCTCATCCTACTCAAGTATGGTCAATGTCCTAATAACACTCACCTACTTTTATGGTGGCAATAATACCTCAAACTATGCTTTAATTTAATCAAGCCATCCAATCTATCCATCTCTCTGTCTACCTACATCGCTACCTACATAGATCTTTACATTTTGCATGTAAGATTGTTAAGTGCAGTGTAATAAAACTGCAGTGTAATAAAAATAATTTAACACATTTAAATACAAAAACGTTTTTTAACTGTTTAACGCTTCTGAGTGGAAACATCTTGTTTTCCTTGTTTGAAGTTGCAGTAACTAATTTGGTCTTGAGTCAAATGAAAGTCCACTGGTGTGGCAGATTTTGCCACACAGTTGTGGCAACTGTGTGTTTTACTAGTTGAAAAAAAAAGACACAACACGACATGAGATTACTTAGTGTGTGCTGCAGATGGTCTCATAGCTATATTCAATATAAAATGTTACATTTCCTCTAAGGGGCTCAAAGTCTTTTTTTATTGTTAGCCTGTGTTCTACATCTTGTTTAGGGCAGGTTGACAGTATGTGCATAAATACATAAATAGTACATTTACACACTGTCATGTGTTTACGATCACCGCCCACTGACGACCACTCGGCCAGACCTGCCAGACCAAACGTCACTGAACACAGAGTAGAGGGGGAGAAGAGCCAAGATGAAAGCTAAGCTAACCCAGCCAGGACCTAAGGCTATTCCGCCATCCAATCTGCTGCTGGTTAATGTCTGGTTGAAGGAAAATTCAGGCTAAACCAGCAAAGGGAGGTCAGTGACTGTTGTGCCCACATCTTTACAGAGAGCTGGGTCCATCATGGCATCCCGGATCAAGTTGCACTTGACAGGCAGAGCGCAGGACTCCGGTGGGACGAGAGGAGGCGGACTCTGTTTACATCAATGATATTTGGTGCTCAAACAGTCAAAGCTGATGGACAGGGTTTCCCTGATGTCAAAATTCGAGAGAATGTTTTTGCCGCTGTTTGCAATCTTCCTGATGTGATGCAAGTTCAAGAAATGCACAGGCATGCACTACTGTTTTTGTTTTGTTGTTTATGTTTTTCTTGTATAGCAAATGGGTTACAAATGCATATTTTTGTACGACCCTGTGTTGCATAATGACAATAAATCATCTTTAAATGTGTTTTTTTTATCTATACATTTATTCTTCATTGTATACAATGCATGTTGGTGGTTAAAGAGTAATCTTTTTATGATGCTATCGATTTGACTGAGGATGTGTTTTTTTCCAACAGTGTACTTCATACTGGCAAAGTATAAAATGCTTTCTATTGAGTTTTGGTTGAATACATATCAACAAGAATAGTGCTGGTAATACCGTACATGTATTTCAAGTATATTTCAGCCATTTTGGGTCTCTATTTGAATTATAATGGTGGACAAGACAATGAATAACAAATATGTTTACACTCACAGATGTGGTACAGTTAAGCAAGTGGTTTGGTGTTGCTAATATTATCAGGGCTTGAATGCAGTGTACATGCCTACAACAAATAGTTATAGACCCAAAAGATAACTAGAGATAATTCAGTCAGGCACCCTCTTGTCATAGATTTGTATCCATGTATTGCAACAAAGGGAAATGCAGTTATACTTGGCACTGGTGGATCCACTCTTAAAATGCTCCCTGGATTAGCCAAGCAGTTTACCAAGCCAAAACAGGGAGTACCATGCTCAAACCCCCAAAGCAACAGAACCTAATACCAAATCTGGTATAACGCCCATGCTAAGTGTTGCCCTGGTGTAAAAGTTAAGTATTAAAACAAGTCTGTTCCTGTGTCTTTGCTTTGCTGAGGATCAGGATTCGGGAGGCAACACAGCACCCGAGCGACTTACAACTTTTCTTATTTTTGTGTGTGTGGGCCCACGTGGTGTTTAGAGTCTAGTTAAGTATTAATCGGAGTCTGCTGCAATGAAAAAGTGGAAAAAAGAAATAGAGATTTTGCCAAAGAAAGCTGAAGAGATTTAAGTTGTGTGTTAAGCCAATTCAGTTTTGTATATTTTTCCAAGCAATTCATTGATAATTGTATTTCATATTATTTTTTAAAGTTGCAGTTAGATAATCTACATACATTCTGCATGGAATGAATGCAGAGTCTGGAGAGTTTTGTTTTTCAAAGTCACCTTTCCACTGTTCTGTTCCTCACTGAAAGAGGGGTAAGAAGACTGTCCAGGCTTGCTTCTGAGTGTGTTTTTGGGCAAAGGCTCACTGTGTGCGAAAAAAGTCCCGCACACAACATAGGAAAGGGCCTGATGCCCTGTGAAATGTCTGCGAATGAGAACCTGATTAACAACGGCGTAGTCCAGTCTTTGATTGAAATTTTTAATGAACGTACAACAACGTCTTTGACGAGAAAGATTTGTGGTTCTCGTAAAAGAGGGTGCCCCCATAACACATTGCCAGGTCTGATATTCTGGTTAAATAAGTGTCCAGTTCGAACTTACGATCTGGATAAACTTTACATATGAAATATCTGCAGACGCCAAATGCAATGTTAAACTCGGCCATAGTCAAATTCTTTGACAGTCTAGAATCACTCTCTTTCAGGACAACTGAGACTTCTCCACAGTCAACAGAAGGCCTGTCAGATATTTCAGTTGAACACAGCAGAATTTTGATAAAAATAACGTCCCAACCTGCTAAGATTTGATTCCTTAGCTGACGTGAAACTGTAGTGGCAGGTGGACAGAAAAGCACTCCAGTTGAAGCTGCGGGGACTGCAGTTCCCAGCATTCTATGCAACATGACGTCAATTGGAAACATACCGGCTACCAGCGTCGCAGCATGGAGAGTCGCAGCTGATGGCCTTGGAGTCGAAGTTTTGGGTAGGCAGTCGGGGCGGATTTTCAAAACCTGGAGGCGGACATCCATCTCGCTAAGGGAGGACTGAATGTTTATGAGAGCAGCGAGGATCGGGTCTTCATCCTGATGATCGACGTATGGATGGAATATTGCTCTTTTGGCAGAGGTGCTAGCTTCAGTAGAGGCAGAGGCATTAGCAATGGCAGCTTGGCAAGGACAGTTGTTCTTCTGAATGTACTTTTCGTAGGAGTGGGGAGAGGAGCGACAGGAGGAACTGCGGCCTGATCATTAACATTTGCAACCAAAAACTGAAAATGTTTTTCCTGATTTTCCCCAAGGGAAGCGTTGCTATTGCGGCCATAGAGAGCTTCGAGGAGTTTTGTCACTGGCCAGTTTTTGGGGGATTTTACTTGCCAGGTGAGAGCTATGGCAGATATTACTGCTCTCTTCAGCCCTTTCATCTGTACATCTGGGTTTTGAAGATGCAGTCCTCTTCAATATGGTACCCATTGTACGGCTCGTGATGAGACATGAAAAGCTTCATTAAATAAGTCACCTAAAGGTGAGAAATCCCCTTACGTTCACCTCAAGCTCAAGTTTAAAAACTCTCTCAAAGCATAACAGGTTCCACGTGCAATATGGATGCTCTGTATGTCAAAGCTTTGTTAAAAATCTATCAGTTTCAGATGCCTGAGTTGGATGAACTTGTTTTCAGTGAATAATAAAATATCTGTGCAACATATGCCAGCGTAATGGCTTTTGTTGAGGCAAAGAAAGTGCATCAGAATAAATAATACAAAATATTTATTTTCCGAATAGAAGTAAAAGACCTCACTCACAGACAGCAGGAGGAGACACCATACACAAGCGCTGCCCGTGTCCAAATCTTCTCCCCAATACAACTCTGATATTAGTGCCAAATTAATCTGCATATTGAGAAAGTCTATTATAAATACAAAAACAGAGACATTGCACACACAAACCTTCAAATTCACACAACTGCATGCACACACACACGTGGTCATCACAGTCTCTTAGGACTAACAAGGAAACGATCTCTTCGTATAGGCAGATGTAATTTCCTATCCCATTTCCTCTCCATGGACAGCAATTACTGATCCTCAGCCAGGCGGTGATAGAAGGTAATATTGCACCGATACGATAATCATTGGCTTACTGGACAGCACATTAGAAGAGTGTTTGGACGTTGAGGCAGGAGGGACAGATGGGAGAAGTAGAAACAGGACACACACAGATTACTGCACGCAGATGGGCACGCACACACGCTTTCACGCTGAGAACGCACACATATCTATTTCTTTTGCAGGGTGGGGGGGGGTTCCCTTCATCTTTTTTCCTTTCACAATGCTGGGCACACTTCAGCCAAAGTGTACCTATGGAAAGCAACAAATCATTAGAGTGAACAGAACTCTAAATATACATCTCATCCTCTCTTGCTTTTTTTATTAAGTTACTCATGAAAATGAGAAGACAAGATAGAAATGTGGGCTAGGATGTTAAAGTATCGAAACAGAATATAAAGAAGGTCAAGAGATGAAATTGGGTAGAGAAATTGAGAAGTGAGAAAACAGCTAATAAAGAACAGATGAATACCATGTACGTAGTTTATATACTCACGTCTTTGTGATGGTCTGCATTTACAATAATAGTTTCCAGCCCCTCAGTGTTTGGACATGTGCAAAGATACTTGTGACTGCATGTACAGACCTGTGTTTGCATATGTTCCACACTTTGTTACATTAAGTGTAAGAGAACAAGATGGTGTGAAATAGGGGAGACTTAACAAGTTCAGTGTGTAAACAGTCACACTTGTGTTGTTAGTGGATGGATTTCATTCTTATTTAAAACTCTGCAGGGAGCTCTGAACATCCGCCTTTGGGAGGTAGCTCTCAACACCATGTGACCTAGAGTCCTTGCTCCCTTTTCCAAAAAACAAAACTACTGACTTTATTTGATTTTAGATTTTTTTTGATTGAACTCTTTTAGTGTTGTATCTAGAACTGCTGTCTTTTCAAAAATGTATTACATTTTCATTGCAAAAATTAGTGCATTGATTAATTAGAGTAGAGATTATATTAGATTGATAAGCAAGTTATCATTAAATATTCATCAAGAGTTATGAAAATCAATACAGCTTTAAAAACTATGTAGAATTTTAAAGATATCTGTTTTTTTGTACTCTCATGCCACTACTTCCCTATTGATATAATGCAGTGACACTGAAGGAATGGGCTGAAAGCATGCAGGGGCAGCACCGATTTACTGGGATTGTCCCATTTAAAAAAAAAAAAAACATTCATCACATAATAACATTTCTACCCATAAAGCTTTAATAATGTCCCTTATAATTTGATCATTTGCATTATTTCTTAAGTTGTATTTTAGAAATGAATAGATGAATAGGGCTGCCTTCTCTCTGGGGTGGAGGCACGCGCCGGAGCGTTTTCGCGGTGTTTACTTGATGTTTAAATAAATTGCTCCGTGATAATACGGCACAGAAATATGGTTGAGATGTTTTCGGAATCCGTGTCCTAGTTCTCACGAGATCGTACGTGACTCACACAGCGAGCCAGGAGCCTGGACATGTCGTGTGATTCGTGGGTGTCGAGCTCCGCCTTTCACCGTCATTTGTGGATTCGTGTGTCCGTCAACATTTTTGTATGAAACTAACCAATAACCAAAAATAACCAATGAAATTGCAGTTTTCATTCAGTCGGCATGCGAGAGGTCAGAGAGAGAGAGAAAGTGGCAAAGAGAAAGTTTACAGTTAGCAACATACTTTCAGCGATATAATAAATATTTTGTTTGAAAACAAAAACGGTTGTAATGTTCATTTTTCATTTGCACACATCCCATGAAGCTCAATCTGTAGTATGAAGAAATCTCTAACATTTGGTGGAAGTAGTGACAGACAACACTTCTACTCAAAAAACAATATTACAACATTTGGTTCTAGACATTTATTATAGATTTATCTACTATTTTATCCTTATATTCTACCACTTTTGTGAACTTAAGACTTTGGTAAACCAATTTCAAGCACCAAAACAGTCATTTCACATGAGTAAACAAGAGATTTGAACAGTGCCTTAGGACAGTTGCTGCCTCATTATCTACATAGCTGAGATTAATATGCAAATTATTATACAACACATGGATATGTCTCATATGCAAGTACCTTTAAAGGTGAATTTAAGAAAATATGTAAAAATCAGAAAAATGCCCTTAGACCCCAGACGGTTAACTGCCACATCATCTTAATCAAACTTTGCAGTTGAATGTGTAACTGGGTCGAGAAAGAGATAATTGGGAATGCCTTGACATTCCAATGGGTGGCAAGGGTTTGTTCCAACAGAGTACCATCCTGAAAGGTTTGGCAGAGATGTTGGCCAATTAAATAGCCAAGCTGTTGATGCCCCAGTCTTGTCCAAGTCTAATACATCCAAAGCACATAGCCATACCTAAAACAAATGTTACTAGTTTTACAATGGCCACATTAAATATGTATCTCTAATTGGCTGGTAGGGGTCTGTTAAAATAGTACACTGAGAAACTTCAAACACAGTTTAACCAGAGTTCTAAGTTGACATCCAGGGTATATTAAACCTTGTGTAAGCTTGTCAAAAATCTATAGTGTAAGCTTGTCAAAAATCTATAATATACAATAAGTATGGGTGAAAGTATGGGTGAAAAATGGGTGATGGTTACTGTATATAGTTAAATTGAGTACATCATTTTTGTATGTACTCAGTTTAACCATATAAGAAGCTTCCATAAGAGAGATGATGACATAGCTTTTCTTTCTTCAATATATTATAGGCGCAATAATACACTAAAAAAAAAATAATAACTACTCTGCTTCTCATCAGGGTGCATCAGGTACCTCATCTCTTCTATATAAACCATTTCTATGGCCCTCTTGATTTTGCCAGAAGGTCCACAAATTTGAACAGCTGTTCTTCAGGTCAAGGATATACTTCAGGATATATACTATGCAGAAACACAACTCCAGTGCTTGTGGAAATGCTTGACATTGTGTTTTAATACAAATGTCTGTGGAATCCATACAAATATTAAATTAATTGAAATGTACAACATGTTCACTATGACCACCTACATATTATTCTCAAGAGCTTCTCTCTCCTACATGGCACTGGCTGTGTGCCCAGTTTCCTGGTACAGTTTTGCACTCAGTGAGACTGCCTTGCTGAATAAAGGATTAATTGGGAACTCTTGAAGTATTTGAACTGCAACTGTCAACTATTAACCTCCAGTAATTAGAGTTTATGATGCTAATGTTCTCTTGCTGCTTCACAACCACAGCACCCACCAGGCTGCTGAGTGACACTTGAGGGGGCAGGAGTGAGTGACAGCAGAGGAGAGGAGCAGACAGGCTGACCAGATGGCTGGAGCTGTAGTGCCTACAGTGTTGTGGCTTAATACCACAGGAGAGTGTACAAGGGGGAAGTGAAGAACTTTCTGTATTCAGGTTTTACTCCAATGTAGTATATGCTGAGTGAGCAGATGGGGGTTCAACCTTACATCCAAGAATACTTTCACATCTCTATTCTGAATTGCTGCTCATATGTGTTGTGAAACTACAGCTTCAATCACTGATGTTAAAAACCACAAACCAAGCCAGAAACCTAGGTGTAGTTATGGATTCAGACCTCAACCTGAACAGCCATATCAAGACAATTACAAAATCAGCCTACTATCACCTGAAGAATATAGCAAGGATGAGAGGACTTATGTCTCAACAGGATTTGGAAAAACTTGTCCACGCTTTTATCTTCAGTAGACTCGACTACTGTAATGGTGTGTTTACAGGTCTGTAAAAAGTCAGTCAGAAAGCTGCAGCTGATTCAGAATGCTGCAGCTTGAGTCCTCACTAAGACCAAGAAAGTGGATCACATCACTCCAGTTCTGAGGTCTTCGCACTGGCTTCCTGTCTAACAAAGAATTGACTTTAAAATACTGCTGTTTTTTTATGAAGCACAGAATGGTTTAGGGCCTAAATACATTTCTGATATGCTGCTACCTTATGAACCATCCCGACCCCTGAGGTCGTCTGGGACCGGTCTAATTTCTGTTCCAAGAGTCAGAACTAAACATGGAGAAGCAGCGTTCAGTTTTTCTGCTCCACATTTCTGGAACAAGGTCTCTGAAAGCTGCAGGTCTGCTGAGACCCTAAACTCCTTTAAATCCAGATTGAAGACTCTTCTGTTTGCTGTTGCCTTTAATTGAACCAGATTACAGGATCTTAATCAATTTCTGCATCTCACTACTGTATTTTATTTCTTAAACTGCACTGCAACTTTTATTCTATTTTTTAGCTTTTTAATGTTTTACTGACTGTTTTAATGTTGTTTTAATGTTTAAATGAATAATCTTAATTGCTTTTAAATCTTCTTTTCTTTTGCATTATGTTTTGATGCTTAATGGTTTTATGTGAAGAACTTTGAATTGCCTTGCTGTTGAAATGTGCTATACAAATAAACTTGCCTTGCCTTGCCTTACAGTGATATTAGGATTGAAATGAACTTAAACATTGTCAAAATAAGAAAGAGATGTCATGCCCAAGGATATTTACCATAACCCTAATGTTTCCTTAACTTTAACTATACCATGTGCAGATAATGTAGATGGTGAAAATGGCTAAAAATGCTGTCCGATAAAGTTTTCAATTTGGGCATTAATCAAATCGAATGGCAACACTTGAAATATGTGCAAATAAGTCTGAAATAAGTGACAATGGGTCCAAGTTTCTCAAAATGTTTCTACACCTGGCTGAGGGGGAAAGGTTGATGTACAAAATGTAACAAAGTGTAATTGACAAAGACTTAGGTCATTAATCGGTACATGTCACATTTTACTTATTAATCACATGATTGGTTATTAAACGCAACCAACTGTTTATTTTGATGCGCCCAACTCCTAACAGTTGCATAAAAGTGGTGAAAGGACATTATTCACATTTCCTTTAGCAGATTTTCTAAAAAGTCTGTAAAAACAAATATATTAAATGTACTACAATTGTTTTGAAAACTGTTATTTACACAAACATTTTTATTTTACAGAATCATCCAATATTGACTTAATTGTCTTGCGATTGGGTTTCCATTCAGCAATCCTGTAATGAAATTAGAGGGATTATTGCAAAGCAACTGACCATAAGGGTTCTTGCTCAAGAGCACCTCAGCGCCAGTTTCTCACCCAAATTAATTTCTGCACATGGCATGTGTATCAGAAACTTTAGCGTCACAAGCTTACTTTTTCAACAATTATCCTTCCCTTGCCCTGATAAAGATTTCAGAGGCGTGGAAGAGCATAACCAGTTGTCACTTTCATCTCACAATTTTCATTTTAAGGAAGCTTGATAGGATCAAGGAAATTACTTTCTAATCGTTAAGGTACCGTCACCCCATCGGTGGAGAAATGAGAGAAATCGTTTGGTGTTGAACTGCAGACAGGGACAATTTCTTATGAATTGTAATTATGAACAGTGGCTTTGTCAGGACATACTTAAAAGCGAAGTTCAATTTTCCATCACAGGTTTTATTCCTTCTCAGTGACCTGATAGTGGTTGGCTATTTAGGAAGTAGCATTGATTTTGTTCCGTGTTAAAACCTTTTGAAGACTGGTGTCCTGTGATGTTAAATATAATGAGTTTAGTTTTTTTTTTTTTTTTAAACGTATTGAGAGCCAGGAAAGACAAATAGACAAAGAAAAATACAAGAAAGGGAGATGGGGGAAACAAGAGACTAAAACAGAAAATTATTTTGTAGTTGTTACGAGTTCATTACGTTATTCATTGCTTTTCCCCCACCTTGTTTGGGCTTTTATGGGTTTCCTTTCTCTTGTGATTATTCTTTCCCCTACTCCCTCTTTGTTCTTTGTCTTATCAGCACAGCGCAGGTGTTCTATGGCACTCTGGGAAACTTAATTTGATTATCAAGTCTTCAAAATCCATGGTATTTTCTCTGTAGTCTTTGCCCTTTTTTGTCGAACAATGCCACGACTGCTGGGGTTAGAGACCAATAAAAAAATCTATTTCCACCACCATGGTCTATGGTTTGAGGTAGCTTTCATAACTTGCTGTGGTGGGTTTTTACAGGTTAGCCACTGTGAATAACCTTTTGGTCAAAGCAGGTAGATGAGAATTTGAGAGTTTAAAGAGATCATGAAAGAAATATCAAGGTTAACTGTTTTGAAGCTCAGGAGGCTTCATGTTTAGACTGTTGTGGAAAGAATGGGTCACAGTACTATGATAATCAGAGTGGCGCATAGGCCTATCAGTTCTGCCAACTTGATTTTCAATTGACATGGAAGCTGCATTAGCAATTCATATCTTTCACGGGGATAGAATAAATAATTATTTAATTCCTGTCAGTCCACTTACAACAACCATTTTTCTGTTGCTACTTTTTATGGATTTAGCTAGGTAGCTACCTGTAACAAGATAACATTGCCCTTCACCCCTGACTAAAAAGTTCTGTTTGTTTGACTGTGGAGCAGCCATCAATTTGAAAACGCTGGACGTTTTTTAATCACTGAATAAGTTAGAGATACAGGCACCGATTCAAAGGTGCCAGGAAGTGTGTCTATCAAAAGCCATGTCACTAGTACCTGTCACGCAGCCTGTTCATGGAGGAAATGTTGAACTGTTTTTCCACCTTTCAATCTGTATAAAAGTATGAACACAGAATGGGGGAACAGAGTTGTTTCGCTGTTAGGCTGGCAACGGGGTAACAGAGCTGAATCGTCGTCCTTGTAAAAAGGACAGACTACATGGCAGCACTAAGCACAAACTAGAGGAAACGCTGTTGTGTTACATGTCATGACTCTATTGCCTCTGGAAAACCTTAAGACCAAAATCACACACTGGGGCGATGTTATGCCACCATTGTTTGGCTCAGTGTAAAATGTAAAAAAAATTGGCATTATCTGGATGGCATTGTGTGCCCAGTAAAACAATGTTGACAGTGAAGAATACCCCAGTGGCATGTGAATGCAACTCTTGAAATTGCCTAACTGTGGTTAATAATAAATACTTTTTAGTCTGTGACATTTCTTCAAAGTCAGATAAAGATCACAATTATTCTAATCAAACAAATAAAACCCCACAACATGTGTCTGTCTATGCCACAGAGGATTTTTCTTTAAAATGATGTATGCTTTCTTCTTTCTGTTCATCAGTCGAATAATTGTTCTGTAGAAAGACAGACCTTTACTTTAAGTTTTGGGTTACACATTAAAATACCCCCTTATGATACTTCCGATGGCGTTTCACAATACAGTACCTGCACATAAAGCCTTTTTAAAATAGTGAATCCATGAACCCTGTTCAAAGACTCTCAATCTCAATCTGTTCTTTTGACAGACTGAGAGAAATACAAAGAGAAAGAGAAAAATAGAGGTCCTTCCTCTTTCTGTAAAAGACAACAGATGGTAGGAGAGATAGCCAGTAACAGCTGACAAAACAAGCTGCCATTAATTTCCATTCAGTAATACATCATACGAAGTCCTTAGTGCCCTTTATATTCCCCCCAAACATCAAATCTAATTGGACTCCAGCAGAAACTACTTACAATTCAGTTAATTGACATGATTATTATGGAAATATGCATAGCAGTGTGCTTGACTCTTAGAGATAGAAAGACAATGAGCATGCTGTGCTAAAGTCAACTGAGTTTGGATGTGTGCAGATTTTTCTAGAAATGTTTCCGACAAATATAATTTCCTTTCATCAAAAGAGAAAACGTTCTGTTCTGAAACTGCAATGTTCTGTTCTCCTATCATAGAACTCTCTGTGTGTTGTGGTTTTGACCTTTGCTGTATTTTTTAGTGATATTCAACGAGACCAGTGTTGTGCATGAACATGCTCATGTTTTTGGTGAACGGTGAACTGAACATAACTATTTGCAATGAATGAACGTTAACGAGTTAACATCCCTCACGTGATCACACTGTGTTTTACGCAGCACCTGAGAATATACGGTACCCGGCCTGTCAGCATAGCCATTGCAATCATGGGAGTGGAGACATCAGCCCCTGTCTATTCCATCTCTGCCTCCGAAGTCTCAAAAGTTAACTTGATGAGCATGTGTTGCTCATCAAGTGATGCTTGCCGAACTATATTCGTGCTCACAGAGAAGAAATGCTCCCTCGTGAGGGTGCTTTTGTGCTTGCGGATGCAGTTCTGTGGGCTCGTATCACATGCACACGCCTGGCTTTCATGTCCACAGGTTTTGAGACTAATCAAATATCCTGGCATCTGACCATTACAAAACAAAGCAAAGAAAGATATTAACATGATCTAGTTCATTGTTTAAAACTGTGTACTTAGTTAAAAATTCTAAATTGTGAACTATGAATGTGTACTAGTTTATTTTAATCTTGAGCTAGCTCTTATAAAGTGTGAACCTGAACAACTCTGAACTAGACTATACTCAATAATCTTGGGCAACATATAAGTGTTGCGAGTTGTGGCATGAAAAGTTTCTTGTAGGATACGAGATAAGGATTAGTCTTCATTTTCTTAAGTTCTGAGATGGTCAGCAAGTTGGTGAGGCAAACATCTGTGTCTCTGTCATACGATAAGATGTGACATCAATTTGATGTCCTGATTCTCCAGCAGTAGAAGTAAAAACAAGTTTGGTAATAAATACTACACTGTCTTGGCTGACAATGTTGCATGGGGTCGGGAACAGTGCCCATGGAATGGCAGGCTGGAGTGGTGGTTCCCATTTTCAAAAAGGGGGACCGGAGAGTGTGCTCGTACTATTGGGGTATCACACTACTTAGCCTCCCGGGTAAAGCTTATGCCAGGGTACTGGAAAGGAGGCTCCGACCGTTTGTTGAACCTCAGATTCAAGAGGAGCAATGCGGATTCCGTCCCTTTCGTGGACCAGCTCTTTACCTTCGCAAGACAACTAGAGGTATCCTGAGAGTTGGCCCAACCAGTCTACATGTGCTTTGTGGACTTGTAGAAGATTTTCGACTGGGTCCCTCTGGGTTTTTGTGGGGGGTGCTGCGGGAGTATGGGGTGCAGGATCCGTTGCAAGGGGGCCATCCGGTCTCTGTACGACTGCAGTAGGAGCTGTTTTCATATTCTCTGCAATAAGTCAGACACGTTCCCGGTGGGCGTTGGCCTCCGCCAGTGCTGCCGTTTATCACCGGTCCTGTTCGTGACTTTCATGGACAGGATATCTAGGCGCAGCCTGGGGGCTGAGAACATCAGGTTCGGGGGTCTCGGGATCGCCTCTCAGCTGTTTGCAGATGATGTGGTTCTGTTGGCCTCCCCGGGCCGTGACCTCCAGCATTCACTGGGGCAGTTTGCAGCCAAGTGTGAAATGGCGGGGATGAGAGTTAGGTAAGATGAAGCGGGAGATCGACAGGCGGATCGGTGCGGCTGCAGCAGTAAAACAGGCGCTGCACCGGACCATCTTGGTGAAGACAGTCTACGTTCCTACGGTCTACATTCTGACCCTCACCTATGTCCACGAACTCTGGGTTGTGACCGAAAGAGCGGACAAAATGAGTTTCCTCCGTAGGGTGGCTCAGCCTTAGAGATAGTTTAATTAAAGAGCTCAGACATCAGGAGGAAACTTGGAGTTGAGGCGCTACTCCTTTGCGTCGAAAGGAGTCAGCTGAGGTGGTTCGGGCATATAATCAGAATGCCTCCTGGGCACTTCCAACTGGAAGTTTTCTGGGCACACCCAACTGGTTGGAGATCCCGGGGAAGACCCAGAACAGGCTGGAGGGATTACATCTCCCAGCTGACCTGGGAATTCCTCGGGATTCCCTGAATGAGTTGGAAAAGGAAGAGGGAAGTCTGGGTCAGCCTGCTTGGCCTGCTGCCACCGCAACCCGATTCCGGATAAGTGGAAGAAAATGCATGGATGGATGGATGGATACTACAGAACACAGATATAAATCAAGACTGAAGGACAACTACAGTCTTCAAAGTCTGCTGCCCGCAAGACTATTGTTACAGTGATGCCTGAGTCACTGTCACTTCCGAAAATAAAAAAAACAATGCACACATTCAAGACTGGTATGCAAATAGATGTTCATAATATTGGATGATTTGGCAAATAACAGGTAATGTTATCTCCTCTTTTTGCAAATTACATCATTTCTGTTAACACTGTCCATACTCATGCCAAAATCAGTGACTTCAAAGGATAAATCAAAACAAATCTGACTATAAGTTTTGGTTCACTTGTAATTGAATGGTGTGAATGTTATACCAAATGGATCACAGAAATATATTTCCATCACAGTTCTGACCAGTGTGTGAAATACCGGCCTTGAGCCACAGTTTTTTGATTTTTAATCATCCCTATATTTCTTTCGTAGCCTGATTTAGAAATGAAAATAGAAAACAACATTTTGTGAGGGAGTAAGGAGAGTGCCTTCTTGTCCTTTGGCCTAAATCATATCAGATGTTCAACCTATTACAGCAAATTTAATGTGATTACACAATTGAAGACCTACTTTCTACATCGATGCAATCAGGAATCAGTATCTCTTTGTTAACCAAACTAAGATTTAATTTTTTTAGTTTTTTGTTGTACACGCTTCCAGTCCTCGATCAAAACCTAAGCGAAGAGCTGAAAGCAGATACAAGTTACAAAAGAGTGGGGTGTTGATTCCAATTGGATCAGCACCAATCCTATCACATTCATTTTAACTGTCAACTAGTTCATCTCTCTTACCTTCCTTGCTGCCACAGCCCAGGAAGTAATGATACTGTTCTATCTATTAATCAGAGATTGCCCTGGCGAACATGGCCCTAGAGTGCCACTTCAGACTTTTCTGAACCAATCCAATCACCATTAATTGTTTTCCGCCGGCTGGAAAATGACCAAAAGCAACAATTAAAAAGGCTGAGAAGGGACAGGGCTGTTTTCTGATTTCTTTGCTCCTTCATTTCACTTTCATCTGTAGATGATATTTAACTCCTTTTTGTTACAGAAAATATTTTTAAAATAAGTCAAAGAAGCGTAAAAATATTTTAGACGTATTGTCTGTTCAGTTCAGCCTGTTAAAATGCTATCACTTTATTTATCCAGAGTAACCTTACCGAAGTGCAAAAGTAAATATGAGTTTCTGTAATACTGACAGAAATATAGATTGGTCACTCCAGCTAAAAACAGCAAACTTTCTTGGCTAAATCAATTAATTACAATGGATCTACAGTGGATTTGCTTGCAGGGGCAAAATTAATCTGCGCAAATCTTCTTTATTTCATTTTTTTCGTCATGGTTTTCTTTGGTGTATTCTGACCCACAAGTTCACGGTTGAAGGTTGGCAATTACCCAAATATACCTGCAGATGTTATTGTCTGCATATTCCAGACATCTGTGGCTGTATATTACTCTTTTTTTTAATGACTGGCCTCATAATCCAGTAGCCCCTCTTTGGTGATAGGTTGTGGCTTTGAAAGCAGGGCTGAACAGCAGAGAAATGGTGGCAGTTTTAATTGTGAAAAAAAATAAAAAAAGATTAATTACAAGCTTTGATGTGTATATGACTTTTTGCAGGCATATTCTGCAATAATGGGCAGAGTGGACAGAAACAGACTGTTTTTCAATTGCCGGATCAAGAAACTACTTCTTCATCATTCTAAAGTCAGAGTTTTAACAAGAAAAGTGGCAATGGAAACATAGTGAGGCAGCTTGGCTATTTTGTTTAACCAACAGTTTGTGTCATACTTATTTACACGTGAATTAATTTAATTGACTTTTTAGGCCAAATACAAACTAATTTGCTTCAGCTCTCTGTTGCCAAACTCCAACAGGCCTCCTGTTCTACTTAAAAAAGAACCAAAGAGCAAGAGAAGAGAGCATCTTCCCTGACAGCTGTCCTGTCATATGGAATTTTTTGCTCCGTTTCATTTCCCCCCTCAATGCCTCATTGAAACTAGAACTGACATGTCTTTCAATTTCAACAGACAATATGCCCACATTAATATTAAGGTTTTTTGTTGTTTTCAGGATTTAGCAAGAGTCAGACTCTGCATTCGCACAACGTATGGAGATGCAGTAAAATAATTAAGAAAAACTACATGGCTGACATTGGAGATCTCCAATTTGTTATTTGACAATCAGTTTTAAAAGGCAATGGGACACAGGCAGAACTGTGATCTACAATAAATCTACCTTTTATAAACTCCTATGTTCATGTTCCTCTTCCCCTTAAAAGACAGAGTTTCTTCCAGTTTTAGCCCCAAATTGGTTGCCATATTTGTCTTGCAATAACAGTTGGATTCCCAACACTGCTAACACCCTGGGTTGAACTGGAGAGTATGTTCACAGCTTATGCCTCCTCAGATACACATTGAGGCGTGAGCGGCTTCTGTTCATCTGAAAGAAAATAGGGTGGGCATGTCACGCACAGTTTATGCTATCCTCCTAGATCCCACCTACTTTGATCAAACAGTGGGAAGATGTGGTCCATCACTGGCTTCCCAACTTAAAATGTCCTATGCAGGAAGGAGAGATGTAATAATACAATTTTAGTCAACAAGAAATCTCAACTATTATGTTTTTTTTTTTTTTTGTGCAAAGAATAAATGCAAAGTGTCACGGGAGTCCCAAAAAAAGGGAACTGGGTAATGGACCTAAATACCTTGAAGAGAGGACGGAGCCGAGGAATGGTGCAATAGTACGTTTATTGATCCTTCAGTCCAAGACAGCGGGGAGAACAGATGGGAAGAATAGACAAGGAGAACAGACAAGGAGAACAGACAAACCCACAAGGAGGTACGAGACAAACAGGGTTTAAATACACAGGGGATGTGCAGGTGATCAGACACAGGAGGATACAATTAGGAGCGGGGCAGACAATCACGAGGACAGGAAGTGAAGTGACACGAGGAAACACGAGACAGGGAACTTCAAAATAAAACAGGAAACCAACACCAACCAAACCCGACCCCGTGACACAAGATTATTGTTCGATAGTTCTGACTTTTAGTAAAAAGTGAAATGCTCATTTGAATCATTGGAATAGTTACGTTTTTTGCTATTAATCAAATTATATATTTTTCTTATTTTGAAAGGAGAATCTGTTTTTCTTGCAATTGAAACTTGAACTTGAAACATTTCCAGACACAAAAATATTCAAATACAAAGCCAAATATTGATTTATATTTTGCATTATTATCTCCATGTACGTTTTGTAGCTACATTTTGTTTTGAGGAAAGTTTTGTAACTTAAAAATATTGTTTAATTAAACAAGAAAGTTAAAGAAAAGATACATTTCCTTTACCTAAACATGGTTTGCCAACTCACTCTCAGCCTAATTCTGCTTTATGCACCAAAAATGAGGCAAGATGAACATCACTTCAGTGGATGACAACCCACTTAAACACATCAAGATGGCATCTGTCTGTCGGAAAGCCTGCAAACACTACAGTCTGCATATGGGACAGAACAGCTCTGCAGGCAAGCTGGCTCTTTCTATTTCCTGCGATCAGTGTCCTTTGAACATTAGGCACCATATGGGACTGATGGTTTCAGTCTGAGCATCTTGGTTCAGCAGACAGACCTTTAAAAAAAAAAGAAAACAGGAAAAAAAAAGCAGACAGGAAGGACGAAGGAGACATCACTGCTTCTCTCACTATGTTTCCACTTACAGTAAAGCAGCAGAAGAAATAGATAAAAATGTAATAATGGAGCAAGAATTTTGCTATGAAGGCTAAATGGCTGGTCTTTTCAGGAGGTCCTGCAATCAGCCATATGCATCTGCAGAGAAGGAATATAGGATATCGTTCAGTATCGGTGACTCAGCTGTTGTGAGACCTGGAACTGAAAACTGAAAGGTAAATAGGAGAGTGAAACATGTGTATTGATACTCTTTACTGAAGTATAAATTAATTCTCTACTTAAATAGAAGATAGAAGTCTTCATGTTTTTATATGCACACAAATCAGAACGAGACATGCCAGGGTCTTTATGTTGCTACTGGGTATTAAGCTAGCACTCTGATCTAGATAATTTCATTGAGTAAGGGGAGCATTGTCATCTTGCTCAATGACACATGGACAAGAAATATGACAGTGGATTGATCAGCTATTGGGGGGATTTGATCTTATGATCTCTACATCCCTGGGCAGTTTCACCATCTGCTAGGCTAACCACCCCTTTCAATTAAGTTAATCTCATTCCATTTACATCATATAACAATATAATATATTTTTGTCTTTATGCATTGTCATCCTATCAGCTCGTATTATAGGATAGGACTGCTACATTAACACTGCTGCACCCATAAAGTATAACGGGAGATCTCAGTTAGTTAACTAAATAGGACATCTTATTGTGCATCAAAGAGAGGATAAGCTGATTATTTCCTGGACTCCACGAGCACCAAAACACACACACACATTCAATTAATAGTATTGTGTCTGTATATTATATTTCATAATGTATTTAATTACCATTTGCTCTATGGCCACTGCTTTAGTGCAATCTGAAATGAAACCACGCACACCGTTTTTGATTTTAAGTTCATTAGTTAATCTTAAAACATAGGTCTCTGTTAGACCATGCATTTGATCCTCTGTCTAACTGTATGTTGACCTTAAAAAAAAATGTCTGCGCAGACCAAGCAGAAGATGTTTCTCCTTCTCCTTCATTCCTGTTGTGCTGTTAATAAAGTTGATTTTGGAATGTAGTTAAAAATATTTTAAAAAGTTTTGATTCAAACAAATTACATTTCTCAAGGAGCACATTCCTTTCTCCTACCCATCTCCCCTGCTCTCCTGAATATTGTGTTAAATTTGCCTCTAACCGTTTAATATGATGCCTCATGGCTGCCCAGTGTCAAAGCATATACGCTCTCATTGTCCATCTCCGCCTCACCTTCAGAAAAGGAGGCTATTAACTGTATAGTGCACTTTATTTACTGTACACCATTTTATTTGAGTTTACAGTTTACATTATATAGTCCCCTTAAAATGTCCCACAACAGAGCAGAGAAAATGGTATCCTGGGCATGTTGTGCATTATTTTCAGCTAACAATCCAAGCAATTTATAGTTGAGATGATAACCAGTGCACCACTGACATAAAATGGCAATGATGCACAAGTGTCTGAAAACACAATTTACTCTTCACCAGAGTAGATTACTGAGAACCTATTGAATAAGGAGAAGTGAATGAACGACAGAGAGAGATTTCGATCAGTGTGTGAGGGTGTGGAGGCATGTTTTCAGGACTTGTGGGGACTAAAACTGTTAACACTGTCACATTGTGGAGACTCTCCTTCCTTTTGAGGACAAAATGCACGTCCCCATAATGTGAATCCTTACATTATAGGGTGAAGACCTGTTTTAAGGTTTGGGTAAGGTTAGATTTAGTTTAAGTTCTGGGTAATCGTTAGGATTTTGCTGGTTGCTGTTATGGTTGGGGTCAGGGTAAGTCTCCTGGAAATTAACAGTTTTATGTTAATACATGAAAGTCAACAGAGAGCTTGTAATATATAGTTATTAAGGAAATATTTTCATGGAACACCAAGATTTGATTCTGTGGCACACTCAAGTAATTAACTTGTATTAAACAGTGAATTAATCCTGAAATGCTTACGGAGGACAACATCAATGAAGCTTTAGGTGTGTAATACTCCATCATACAGATGCTTTATCCCAGAATGAATTTTATACTGTTTGACTTTGGCTTGCAACTCCATCTTCATGGTTATACTTCACACCTGTCTTTGGTGAACAGTAAGCTGTAGTCTGTGATGGAGTGATGGGGAAAATCAATGATTCAAGCCTGTCACAAGAATCACAGTGCATACTATTATCCTAAGCAAATCTAACAAACAGACAGAGAAATAACATGTGCATATACACACATACAATAAGAAACTACTCTCAGACAGTGACTGACCACATCTTCCTTGGCGGAAAGAGAAATATCTCACCATTTTGAGAAAAATAGAGGATCTAGCCAATAATTGCTCATCCTGGCACAAACAAGATAGCTGTTGAAAAATGCTAATTCTTCACATTGTGCATTCCATTACAGGAGAAGTGACAGCTCTTTCATATTATGATAACAGTAGAAAAAAACAAACGGCGCAGCACCAGCAGTTGCAAAGAAAGCAATTTATATGCTGAAATTCCTTGTGAAATGCCTGCAGTGTTTTTAATCACTCTACATTAACAAATCTTTTAATTACTATTTGTCAACAACTGTGTTCAGAATGATGTCTGTTGCTTAATGCTTTAGTATGGTGGGGCGTTTAACTGTAATTTCTTTAGCACTATTTATTTCTTTTGAGGTGGTGAAGAGGCACCCTCTCAATAAACAATTCTCACTGAAAAAGGGAGATGAATTTGAAAAGGGAACTAGAGACTGAATCAAGGAACATCTAATAGGAAACTAATGTAAAAACAAAAACAATTACTCAAATGTCAGTAAAATATGAGCCCCATACTATGATGCCAGCAGCCACTATCACTGTGACCACAACAGAACAAGAGCAGGCTGCAATGATCAGTAAGGACTGTAGAAAAGATCACCTGCACATGTTTCAACATCTCTGGATGTGCCACAGAACATTGTACACCAAAAGAACCAGACTTATTTTCGCACAACATCACACTTATGAATAAATGAGCAAACTGACAAAAGAGAACAATTTCCTTGCAATAACCCTACCATACCAAATCATAAAATGTACAGTTGGACATCCTGTATAATACGGCTGCACTGAGGCATTCGCAGGGCTGGAAAAAGAGAGAGCAATTTAGCTCTGGTATAGATAAGACTAGCTTAATACTCTCTTGAATGCAAGATTAATCATAACATAGAAATCACAACTGTCTCTCCCTTACAGACATGGCTCCTTCACTGTTGGACTCAAAGGAAGAGTGTTGAGTAGAGTTAACAAAAAAATATTATTGGATTCATGCAGAAAAGATTGTGTAAAAATAGATTACAATGATGGACCTACTGTATATGGTAACACTGAGAGTGTAATGCTCTGCATGGTACATCTAACAGCTCTCCGAATTTCTGAACGGTCCAGTTTGTGCAATAGTGCGCTCCAGCTGGGAGTGGCTATTTACGTACGCACCCCAATAACTGCATCCGGACATAAAAAACAGAATTTCTATCGAGTTGCAGAAATATGCTGGCCAAGCCGCACTCTAGTATGTGTTTGTGTCTCCAGGTATTTATATGTCCAAACTTGGACCGCTATCAGTCTGATGACAGACAAGCCTCTGGGGGCAAGAGTCCATATTTCTAAGGGTTCTGGTGTAGCCAGCAGATATTCAGAGTTGCTCAACACCTGTAGTCCCTTGATACCCATACAACTTGCATATATGGGTCTTTAGGATTAGTGGGAAAAATATAAAAAGGGAGAATCCATTTTATCTGCATTATTGTTTAGAGAACACTCTCTTTCCAAATAGTGAGTGAAGAAAAGAACAGCATGTTCGAGCCCGAACACCCTCTCCCCTCCCACCCAAAAAATGACAGGCACATTTCAAGCCTGTGAGTGAGAGAAGCTTGGTGATCGACTGGCGGGAGATTCTGGCACCTGATCAGGACCTGCAATTCTAAATATTTTCACACGGAGAGGGAGCTGCTGCTTCCGACCCAGGCCCACGTCACATCTGCTGAGGACCCACTCCTGACTAAGTGAGCTGACAGCAGCCCTCTTATCTGACTAAGCGCCAACGGAAGCCTGTCATAAAATGTTTAGAAAGTGGTTACTGGTGTTTATGAGTGAAATAACACCATGCTGAAGGATAGTAGTGACAACGAATGAATGTTTGCACCTAGTCCCTCCCTAAAAGGACAATCATTTTTATAGCATTAACCTTTTCAAATTAGAATACATTATGATGAATAAGAGAGAGGATTTCTGTTTTTCTCTTTCAAACACCACAAAGGGATTTATTTTGCTAACAAAAGATTATTTATTTAATGCAACTAACATATTGGTAATATTAGATCAGATTATTAGGCCCCTCCATTACTTAAGAACTCTCCAGATTTGCCATTTTTTATCCAACCACCACACGCCCCAGACTTTTCCCAGTCACCTGACTCCTACATCCACCTGCTCACCTATTCCTCATTTCCCAATTACCCCCCACTGTATTTATATGGGCCATCTCCACCTGCTCCTCTTTGCCAGATTGTCAATTATATTCTGTTGCTTGTGCCCTTCGTAGACAACCTGTATCTGTTCCTGCTTTCTTGTTACCTGTTACCTGACCTGCTACCCAGTTGCCAACTTGGAAGCCAGTTGCCTGACTATTGCCTCTAATAAATGTCCCTTCATCCTCCCCCTCTTGCCTGAATGAACTATTGTGAAATATAGAGCTGTCCAACATTGTATTGTATTTGGTATCCAAATAAAGGTTGATCAAATCACTCTCACCAAGCCAGACAGTGTGCCTTCGAATGGCAAGATGGGTGACAAATTCCCCCAACAACTGCTGTTATACAAGTTAATTCTCTAGCAATGGGGGTAGAGAATATTTGCTGGGACCAGATCAATAATCTTGCACAGAATTTAGAGACATTGAGTATATCCACACATAATGCATGTAGCGTTTCTGCTGGTAGCAGATTCAATAAATAAGAATGAATTAATATCAAAATATGTAACAAATATAAATAATTCAATTATGATCTATAAACCCATAAATTCCCAAGGAAAGCTTTTGGTTGAGATTTTCAGTCAAGATTTCTGTTTTATCAATATAATTCTGTGGATGTTCGCTATATGCAATTCAAAAACTACAGAAAGGCATATGAGTCTTCTTTTTCTGCCCTAGTAATAGACACACGCATGCATAAACACCCACACACACGCACAGAAGCTATGCACTGCATATCAAGTTTTGTGATGTGCACAGTCTTTCTTGTTAGTTTTTTTTATATCCTTTGGACTTGGTAAAGCCCTTTTGTAATAAACCATATTGTTAAAGCATTTTATAAATGTACTTCAAATGGGTACATGTAGAAAATCACAAAAGATAGCAAATCCATGAACCAGAAGCAACTTGTCACACCTTGTTAACTCTGAGGCCACTAACATTTACGCAATTTCTCATGACGACTGATTATCTGACATCCTCTAACTTATGTTTTCTGTTACTTGCAGCCTGTTTGTACACTGCATAGCTTTCAATCAGCTGTTTACAAGTGGCACATTTTAGAGAGGAATCGGTCTTCTGGGTTCCTTGATTTACGATTCTCCACACCAAGTACCGGATCTCCAGTGGGCTGGGTGATTTCCCACTGAAATAAGTACTGCAGGCAGTGTGGAAGGGAAAAGAGAACACAGAATGGTGTGAAGACAAGGCAGATAGACTGGAAGACATGGAGGGGAGACAGAATAAGTGACGAGGCAAGACAGGAAGCGAAGTGAGAAAGTGGGGCATGAACGTAGGAGAGACGAAAGTAGGGAGAGAGGGGGGCAGTGAGAATTAAAAGCTCAGTAGGGATCTGGGGGAGAAGAGCTTTGATTTAAGGGAGCGATCAATCACAAGCTACAAACAGCAAGGGCAACACAACACTTCTAGCAAAGATCCAAAACATTCCTGTCATATGTCAAGCTACACCTGGAATGACAGCAACAAAGAGATGCATGCATCACTTAACAAAAAAGTGTGTTTTAAATCGGATGTTGCAATATCAGTAGAAATCAGACAGATGTTAATAAGAATTTTTTTGTGCTTTTACAGTGAGTGGGCAAAGTATTCTAAATAGTTTGAGCAAGTTAATGTTTAGCGCTCAGTGGGGAATTGGGATTGAAATTTCTAAATGCCACAGTGTTGTTATATTGCATCTAAAATTACCCTTTTTTTAAACAACAAAAGGGTAAGCTCTACCTTTTTAAAGTGTGCTCGGTCATCTGGCAACATAAGGGAGACAGCTGGATTAAAACATGAAAATAATTGCATAGTGCAGCTCTAACAATCAACTTCCAAAGGAATACTTCTCCCTTGGTGTCCGTTGCAGCAGTCTTGTTATTGAGTGTGCTACTCTTACAAACTGCACTACTGTTGCCCTTTGGTCTTGAATCCATTCAGACACACACATATACTTTATTATGATTTTGTTCTTTTTTATCTCATATTTGCCTCTGTATGGGTGTGCTTTGTTCTCTGGAAAAGCACTTTGTGGTGAAGCAGCTTGTAACGTGCACTTTATCTCTAAACTTTGACTTGTCTCACAATATAGAAGCAAGAGGTTTTCAGGATACAGCTTGCACAAGGCAAAACAAGCCTTCCTTGCGAGTTAAACACTCCTCTCAAGCGCAACATTTTGGGGTTTTAACATGCGCCTGTGACAGTAATGGTACTTTGAAGGTGGAGCTTCACCAACCTGAAATTGCTTTCTTTGCTTTATTGTCCTTCATTGCAGCAAGACAGTAGTGGCTGCCAGATACAATGTAAACAATATTAATATAATTTCCCAAGTTGGAAGTGGCAAAGTGCATGTTACAGAAGTAAGTTTGTGAAAGAAAAGCAACATATTAGAATGTAAACCAAAATTTGATTGTGTGAGTGATATTCCATCATCTGTACTGTGAGCCCCTTGTTGGGGCAAGGCCATAGTAGCTCTGGGCAGTTCCAGGTGTCTGAAAAACATAAAACAAAAATATTGGAGGCTTCAAGTCACTCTAAATTCATAACGTTTGAGGTGCACTCACCATGTCCCATAACCATATTGGCCCGGGTTACATCAAAAGCCAGGAAACATTTAAATACACGTTGATGCATCAGTCCACACCAACATTTTAGGGCTAGTGTTTTAAATGGAAAAGTGTGTAGCAATACTAACCTGGCTACCTGCACTGCATTGTGACTTGAGTATCATTAAAATATTGGCTCAAAAAGAGTTTAAAGAAGGGTTTTAATATGAATTTTATTCTATTTAATTTATTCCCTCAATTTATGTAACTTTTGTTTACCCTGGAATGTCACAATACCAACCTATGTTTTATCTGGCAGAAAGGAGATCTAAGATTTTATATTGCCCTATATTCACACCGAATTGCCATTTCATTTCACCTCAGCCTGTAATTGTGTTCATGATCGTAATTTCTAGTTGGGAGAGGGTGGTTTAATTTTCCACGAATGAAGAAGTAACAAGTGACGCATCCATCACTACAACATAATATGCAGGTAACTGAGAAGCTGCAGTGGTGGTTGCTTGCGTAAGTGGAGCAGTTGATTATGCAGATCAAAGAATTACGATTACGTTACTTTTGGAAGTGGACTTACCACAATCTGCATCAATCACATCCACGCTTGTCACTATTTATCCGTTGCTTTTTTCGTGAATATAGCTAGCTAACGATGTAGGAAAATGACGTCTCCATTCTTAACCCCACATACGTAGCTCTTATTGGTTAATAGTTACAGACATGGGGGAAACGGATATCAATAGGGACGAAACCAAACCAAGAGGTGGACGTTGATTCAGAGGTCAAAGGTGATTGATGAAAAAAAGAAAAGAAAATTCAGGACACAGAATAAACCTAACTGAATGGAGCAGTTAAACCTTGTTCATGAAGGGATTATTTATTAATTGAAAGGAACCATACAGTATATTGATTTTATCTCTATACATATTTGTATGAAATACCACATGGAGGATATCAAAGTAATTCATAATATTGTATGCAATTTTGAATTCATTGTGTATAATTAGTTCCTCTGTGTAGTTCCTCTGTAATAAAGCAGCCTAGAACCCCTAGAGTCCTTCCCGTCTCCACTCTAATGGCGCCTCAGCCTTCATGAGTCACTGTGCCTATGATCAAAAGCAGCACTTTCTCTTTAGAAATACATTTGAATATTATACACAACACGTTCACCCCATTAGGCACACTATTCTGAGCTCTGTATTTTCAATGGGGACCTAAAAGGATTGTGTTTCATTTTTTTCTGCTTTGGTTTTATGATGTTCATTATTGATTTTCTTTTTATGACATTGGGGGCAACATATGTGTTCACTCTTCTTTTTTAAGCAGTAAACATTTGCTAGACACCGATGTTATTCAGCTTTTTGAAGGGAATCCATCCTATGACTTTCTACTGCTATAGTAACAGTGATTACGTTGCTGTAGTTGCTAAGATATTCTGCAAAACTTCTAAGTAGTGATTTATGATTTGCTTGCCCCTGTGGCCTGACTGCGTGGTACGTATTTAATTGGCTTGATTGTGACATTACAGCCCATCTAGATGTAGCATTGAGTACAAACAGTTACAACAGGGTCACTTTCTCTGAGCAAAAAGTTCTGCAATGCAGCTCGGAGGAGATCTGAAAGTGCCATTTCCTGTGAAAGTGAGAGCGGCTTCTGCTCCCCAGAGCTCCACAGCAGAGCCTCTTTCCTTCTCTTATCATACATTCCCATCCTTAGACATCCAACAAAGCCACAGCTCAATACAGAAGAACATTTCTATTTCCCTTAACAGCCTGCTCGTAAAAAAATTGTGTGTGTATGTGTGTGTGTGTGTGTGAGAGAGAGATGAAGGAGAGGGTGAGAAATAACAAGGTTAAAGGTAAAGATCACTAACAACTTTAGTTTTCTATTTTTAGGGCAGAGGTGGGAGAGCAGGAGTATGTCACTGTAAACAACACAATGAGGCAGTACATGTCGGTGCAGCAGTGGTGGATTGAGGAGAGGATTCGATGAAAACTGAAAGTACAACACTTTGGTGGTTTTTCCCTTGCCTGAGCACATCATGGATAATGTGACTGTCGTGAGGGGCTTGTCAGCGACTGTGTGTTAATTTTAGCTTGACACAAAATTCGTTGAAATAAAGCTACTGGGTGTGGGTAGGTACCGAAATTCACCCGATGCTGTCAAACTATCAGCTCCTCAGCCAGAGGGAAGAAAACATACCTCCACATTCCTTCCTGCAAACACATGAAAAGCAAGCACAGCCATTAGATTCTCCCCTGCATCATTCCAGGACTGGAAATGAGAAAAAAAGAGATAGGGAGTGTGGGGGGGGAAGGAGGGTAGAGCGCAATCCATCCTAATTAGTTAGTTTACCTTGATGTTTGTAATAATCCTCTTCCCTTTGCGTGCTGCATGCCATAACAAAGTAACCTGGAAGTAGGATAGGATTTAAAAATTGTTGTCCTTAAGCAAAGTTGACAGAGAGATATCTCGTCTTTCGCCTCCATATGCAAGGCACTCTCTCCTGTCACTGCCAGCTAAAACGGCCCAATTAAGTTTGATCTTCCTCTTTATCTGCTTGCTGTTTGTGTTAAGGAAAAGATGATGGCTTCTAATGAATTGAAGAGCAACAGAGACAGCTTCTTGTCCGAGGAGGGGCGTGAGACGATGGTAAGGATTAAACCGTACAGCCGAAGTACACATGAAAACTTGATGTTACACATACAAGCCAGCGGAGGAGGAGGTGGAACATGAGTCAGCACTCCCACATCAAAAGGTGAACAAGTATGACTTATTCTTGTGTAGGAAGTGACACTCAAGCTCCAAGAGGAGAACAACTGCACATCTCTAAAATGTTAACACTAAGAAAAGAAAAAAGCATTCTGGAGAACTTTTTGTGCATGGTTGATAAAATGCATCTTTGTATTGCAATTGTGAATCCCTAGTATATGTGAAGAATGCAAGTACACAGGGGGTACAGCAGTGGCATAAAGGCTGGAGAGGCTATGTGCAGTGTCCTTAAAATGTATGAAATCAATACTGCAAAAACTTGCAGATTATATCTTGGGGTTATTAACAAGGTTAAATGCCACCCCAAAACCGCATGTGTCATAATACATTTTAGTATGGTTTCAGTCATGGTAAAGTAAATGAACCGGATGAACCATCTGAGTTGAATGTCAGTGCCTTCACCAGGTTAACAACCTTTGCACCCTTATTTTCAGCCTGATCTCACAGAAATGTGTGAAATAACCTTAATTAATAATGCATTACATGTTGGTGGCATTGAATGTGTTAAAATGAAATGCCGGCACCGTGGAAACGATGCCAAAGGAAAGTCAATGCTGAGTTATTTTCAATAACATAGGCTACCTAAAAAGGTGTGTCACAAAAGTGAAATTGTATTTGTGGTGGCGGCATGTAATTTTAACACATTCCGTGCCACATGGAAATCTGAATCCTCAGTTTGGGAAAAGAGGGTTCCTGGTGCATTTTTCAATATTAATAAACTTACAAGCACAGGTTGTGTACAGCAATGGGGCTGGGGTTTCAGTGCTCTGAAGCTTAGAATAAGCACATAACTTGGAAAAGGGAACTAAATTTAGACTGCACACTGACCATCAGAGTGGATATGTGCACCAATTCTGTGGTTGTAGCACCATCTATGAGGGACTTCACCAGTGTGCATTGACAATGTTGTATTAAGAAAGGGAAAAACTAGCAACATAAAAAAAAACTGCAACATTCAGCAATTTACAAAGATAAAAGGAAAATCAATAAGAATGTTTACCAGGACTGGGTGAAAGACACATAATTACATTTTTGCTTAACAACTGTATGATCAAGAGGAAATCAGTCAGTTCCAGCACAATCTGTGACACTCATCAGCAAGAAAATTAAAGGTCAAGGATATCGTAACCCTAGTTCTATGAGCTCAGGCAAAACTCTTTACCAACCACACGCATACATTTTCCCACTGAACATTTTGCATAAGCTAAGGCCGTTAACAAAATATGTGAAAACGCCACAGTAAATAAGGCAGCACACACAGATTCTTTGTTTTAATTCACGCAGGGTCCACCTTACACAACCGGCACACACCTACCCTTTTCACCACTCCTGTGTTGTTCCAGCAAACAGACAGAAAAGGAGCTATTCCTGCTTGCATACAGGCTTGGGAGATGCATTATGTTTTCTGGTGGTAAATCTGTCCGTCCAACCCAGTCTCGTGAACACCTTGGAGGAAAATGTCTTCATATTTGGCTCAAACATCTACTTGGACTAGGGGATGAAATAATTTGAATTTGGTGGTCAAAAGTCAAAGATCAAGGTCCCTGTCACCTCTCAAAAGACATGTTTTGGCCATAACTCAAGAATTCTCTTATAATTATGGTAATTTTACACTGTCTAATATAAAACAATGGTTCTTAGATTCATGTGATTATACACAAATGAAAACATAGTAATTTAAATTATATTCCATTTTGCCAATAAATCCCCCTAAAATCCTACACACTGGTCCTTTAAATACTGTGCGTCTTAAAATGAAAATAAAATCCCCTCCACTGGCATTTGATGAAAACCTTTATCCAAGACCCTCTAGTAACCAGACCACATTCATTTTTAGCATTGGTGGGCCCAGTGGGAAATAACTTTGTATCCCTGGCAGTATTACTGTAATGCTGTAGACACTCAGCTATATAGTACCATATCTGACACATCTTTCCTTTGGGAACAGTTGAACCGTAAGTCAGTGTATAAAAAAAAAAAAAGTAGAAGCAGAGATAGAGTGTCTCCCCTCTGTACCATGTCGGCCATGATGAAAACTCCTTGTCGGGCTTTGTTATAGAGCAATATGATGCAAAGTGCTCATAATGACAACCATTTGTTTCCATTACCTCTCCCAGCTTCAACTAGCATACTTGGCCAACTTGTCACAACACCATGGTGCATAAGAAGTGGAGAGAAAGACATAAAGAAACTGACATTTTAGGCCCGTTTAATAATTTCTCCCCAGTTCAGCAAAAAAGGAACGCAGCAAAATTAACTTTCATTGAAAAATTACAATACAATTGGCATTGTACCACATCAGCCCACTTTCCTGTTACACTTAGGTTTCCATTTAAATGTGGGAATCAACAATTTCTCCAATTCACATCAGCAAAACAAATTGTGCATTTCCTTCAAATAGCATAATGAAAATATTAGGAGCTGGGCATATCAAGATAGACAGCTGTTAGCTATTGAACAATTGTAGAAGAGGACAAAATGATGGCATTTATCTCTTCAATGGAGCAGAAGCTTGAGTAACAAATAAGTTACATGCCGTTTCCATAGCACTTTGTTGCATTTTGTTATTAATTGATATAACAACTTTTGCTCTTCCGCCAAGTGTAACAGCTTTTTCGGCTTTTGTGTGTGTCAACATATGTTAGTCACACCAATAATGTGTTATACTACCACAATTACAATAGAAGTTACAGCTGTACATGTAAAGGACAGACAGATTCAGACTTCAGTCATTTCAAAAACACAAATACATTTACACAGGGCATTGTACTGATGTTCTCAACTCTTTTTAAACATACCAAATGCAGAGTTGCTCTTGAGTCTAAAATGTTTACTTACTCACTGATATGTATATTTGCTTGAGATTCTTCCTTGTGACTTAGTTTTATTTTATAGGAAGAACTTGTTTATACCAGACCTTAAACTTCAACTCAGCTTATACAATTACCACCTCTGAAGGTAGTTTGTTACCTGTCAACTGTTACCTTTTTCTGCTGGTCCATCATTATTCACCACATGAAGATTTAGCCATAGACGTATGCAGGTGTTACGGCCTATAAAGTGTGTCTAATGGTACACATGGCGTAACATACGGGTATCAGAAAACCTTGGCAAAGGTGGAACAAAATGGAAACGATAAGGCAGTTGAAATACTTAAGGAGCAATAAGTAGCACTTGATAACTTACTGATTAACAAAGATAAACCAACTAAAATGGAAGCAAAGGCATCAGGGTCTCTAAGGCCAAAATAATAAGCAAAACTACTTGCAGCTCAGAGAGGGAAGCACTGGATCTGGGAGTTTATATCCAGCTCCACTGATTGATGCCTCTCAGGTGTAGGTGCTCTAGGAATTGCAACATGGGCATGGCAGACCTGAAACAGAGACAGCCCTCTTCCAAGAAGAGGTCAGAGCTAGGTCTGAAGGTGTAACACCCCCTTCCATAAAAGCATGCATAATTTTTAAAGCCAACATAAAACTCTTGTGAAATTTACAATCTGGACAAAGTATCAGCAATAATGTTTGGCAACACCGTTCTTGTGTACAATCTCAAGATTCTACTTTTGGACCAGTAATGCCCAGCACATCAGTCTCTGGTTCTGGTTGCACATCCGGTTGAGTAACCCCAAAGGGTTGTGGTCAGTGTATACCTCAACAGCAGCTGCACTGGAGCCCACGTAAACTTTGAAATGTTGCAAGGCAAGGAGCATAGCTAGGATTTCCTTATTGATGATGCTTATGTTATCTACTGCATCTTAAAACAGCAATGCTCCAGCTCCAGTAGCACTTGCATCCACTTCAATCTTGAAGGGTTTAGTGAAATCAGGGGCAGCCAATACAGGAGCACTACAGAGAGATTTGGCATATTCAAAGGCATGTTGAAAGTTGTGAATCCACACAACAGGTTGCTTTGGACTACACAAGCGATTGAGAGGTTCTACTACCACAGAAAGATTTCTGCAGAAGCACCGATCATACCCAGCTAGTGGTGCAGGGTACTGGGTAGGACAGAATAGCATCCACTTTTGTGGACACAGGGCTCACTTTCCCAATGCTAACCTGCTTTCCCAGATAGGTCACAACAGCCTTTCCGAAATCACATTTTGTCAGATTCAACATCAGAGATGCCTGACCTAAACGGGCAAACACAGTTGTTGAAGTAGTTATGTGATCAGACCAGCAGGAGGAGTACACTACCACATCATCCAAGTACACATAACAGTTAGGAAGGTCACCCAAGACCAGATTCATGAGCCTTTGAAAGGTGGCTGGGGCACTGCGCATTCCCAAAAGGTATCACAGTGTACAGTAGAAAATCATCAGGTGTGACAAAAGCAGAGATGTCAGAGGCTTTGGAAGTAAGAGGAATCCTTTCAACAAGTCTAGCTTGGTGATGTAGGTAGCTGCACCTATAATGTCTACACAGACCTCCATGCGAGGCAAAGGAAACAGTGACTGCATTCAGCTTACGAAAATCTGCAAAAACAAGGGGAACCATCAGACTTAGGGGTCACTAGGCAGGGAGAACTTCAGGAGCTCTGACTGGGCTTAGCTAAACCATTTTCAAGTAAGCACTTCACCTCTTGCTTCATCAGCTCCCTTTTTGGCATTGGACACCGGTAAGCATGTTGTTTAATTGGAGACGCGTTACCAACATCAAGCTCCACCACAGTGGTACATCAGGACACATCTCCGAAAAGAGTAGGATAAGACTGAATTAGCCTCCGCACATCCTGCTTTTGGGAATCTGGAAGATAGGAGAGGTGAGTATCAAAGTTATCAAGGATTTCTGAATTAGGCAGTCTACCACATTGCTGAAGGTCGCCACGCAACTTCAAACCATCATCAGTATGATCTGCCAAAATGGACACCAGAGAGATGGAGGAACATGGGGCATAGGCTCAGGCTGCTTCTCATTTGGATCCTGGACACTTCCTATAGAGTGAAAAAGCTTAAGTGACGCGGTGATATACAACGCACAAGACCCAGAATAAACTGGAGCCAGAGACTACAATGCCGAAAATATAGATTGTATTGAGTGATGGAGTAAACAATACATTTAATACATAAATCAGAAGAAATGCATAAAACAAGAAAGTAAACCATGTGGGGCTAAACTGCACCATCAGGAAGGTCAGTGTAGAGTTATATATAAAACAAAGTAAATCGTTACAACATAGGTAGGTAAATTATGAGTAACTCTTCACACAAACTAAATAAAATCTACCTAGTCACAGCAAACTAAGGTGACACACAATAAAAAGCCCATGCAAAATGGCTGCTCTACTACTGTATCCCCCCCTTCGGCACAACACAAAGCCCCACAAGAAAAATAAAGCATAAAAAGACCTATGCAATTGACCATTTAAAAAATAACACAAAAATGTAATACGTCTGGGAAAAACAGTGGTTGCGCCTATGTCTGTTTAAAAACAAAAAGAAACACATTTATATAAAAAAGGAACCTTTACGAAAACATTTCATAAAACATACATTGGACAAGTAGATATACCTTTCTAGGCTGGAACACGGCCCCCTATTCCAGTTGGAAACATGTAGGTGACTGGAGTCTTATTCCTTGGCTGATGTGCTTAAGCAATCACTCCCAGTTGACATCCCTCACCATGAAGACTGATAAATAACGCATTTGTAATTTAATGCTATGAACTGAAAAGATGATCATGTTTCTATGACTTACTTATTAAAATCATACTTTTAGACATGTACAAAAAGAAAGGAGAGCTCACCAAATCAGTTCCACAACAAGGTTTGCCTCAGCTGCTCCCTCAGGTGTGTCTGAGTTTCATATTCTTCTGCGTGGATGAGAGAATATTTTTGGCTAAAGAACAAGCATAGTGTAGCTGCTCCTGGGACTGTGTAACGAACTTGAGTACATTGGTTTGATGTGATGTATCGGCAGTAAAGAATTGTTCCTTCGACACTTTCAATGGTCCGCGTACACTATGGCCAAACACCAGTTCAGCTGGGATAAAACCAAGAGACTCCTGCTTTGCTTCACGGGCAGCAAAGAGTAAGAAGGGCAGACCATCATCCAAATCTTTCTCAGTCTCAAGGCTGTCACGTTTTCAAGGGTAGAGCAGAGACTCAGGAGACGAGGTGAGGCAAAAGGCAAGGGGTACATCCCAAGTCTCTTAATTGTCGTTTCCTCGCTCCTCGATCCTCGCTTGAACCAGAAGTTGTTCTGCACCGCCATATTGACGGCCGTCCCAAAGCTCTTATTTCTTCTCTAAGGATCAAGGATCGAGGAGGCATCTCGGTTGAGCCATGACCGAGGAAGCACGAGAGCAGGCTTCCAGGAAGTGTTTTAACGCTGGACACGCCCCCTCTTTGTTCATCAGTTATTTGATTGGACGCTGCAGCTGGTCAGACTGATCACTGGAGTTTAATACCAGAGTGAAGACGGATCACAGATTAAACTCAAGTTATATATTTGATTTGTTTACTGATTCACCATCTGGTTAAAACATATATTCATTGTAGGTCTGAATAACAAAAGGACCACAAACAACTTTCTTCAGTTATTAGAAATGTCTTTTCTCGATCTGTTATTTCCCTCAATACCTTTTATTATGGATATAATTAAAGTCAGAGAGAACTGGAGAGAGGAAACAATTTTTACATAATTTATCAGCATTTCCATTCAGTCACGTGAGGCTGATCATTCCTGAGTGTCGGGTTTGATGAGTTATATAATTCAAGTTTAACCTGAAACATTGAACCTAATAAATTAATTAAATCAAGAGAAACCATAATCACCATAATTGCAAAACATACAGACGCAAATAATTTATAAATAAGACAAGCGCATTCCTCCGGTAGAAATCGGACCTGCGCGTCAGGACACAGAACACAGTATAAATATAACACAACGGCATAAATACTCAATGCCGTTTGTTAAACTGGTAACAGACTACAGAGAGAAAATGTCTCTACTCGGTTAGTGATGACAACTGTGTCTTTATTAGTATAAGTAGTAGTTTAACACCATTAAATTAACTGAAAATATTATACGATCATTTTTATTAATATTTTAAGTGGATTGTTATTGGAATGTGAGCTAAAAACTGTCCGTTACACTGATCATGTGTTTAGACACGAACTCCGGCAAAAGTCTCTCCAGCCTCTGACAGCTAATCCAGCTGTGATCAGTGGCCTCCGTCATCAGAAACAGACGTCGCTTCACGGGACAATTTAGAGGAAAGGACGTCTCATTTCTCTTAAAAGATATTACCTCGTTTCCTCTCTCCTCGCATAGTTCCCTTGCGTCTCTCCATGCATCACTGGTGGAAGGTACTAAGACGCAAGGAAAAGACGCAGGTAAGGGAAACGGGGATGCAATTAAGAGACTTGGGACGCACCCACACAAGGAACTAACGGGGTGTTACAAAGGCAGTATTTACGCATCATTGCTTTGAGGGTCTGATGCCATCGCTCCAGCGCATCTTGTGATTGTGGGTGGTATGGACTGAAGACAACATGCTTCATACCCAGGGACTGTACGGTCTGCTTGAAAACTTTGGACTGAAAATTGGTGCCGCGATCAGTTTGGACCACTCTGGGGAGATCAAATGTTGTGAAGAATTTCAGCAAGGCTTTGATCACCATCGGAGCAGTGATCACCCTTAGGAAAACGTGTAGCAGAACAGATCAGGGTGAACAGAAACTGATTACCAGACTTTGTTCTTCTTAAAGGCCCAACACAATCAACTGCTCAAAAGGTTTGCCAACAACAGGTATGGGTTTGAGCGTAACAGGTGTCACAATTTGATTAGGTTTACCACCAGTTTGGCAAACTCTATAGGTTCTACAGAACTTGGCTACATCAGCCTTTAGACCTGGCCAGAAGAAATGCTGGAGGATTATACCATTACCACCTCTGAGGGTAGTTTACCTGTCAACTGTGACCTTTTTCTGCTGGTCCATCATTATCCACCACCTGAACATTTACATAGACGTATAGATATATGCAGGGTAAACATAAAATGTATTTGCAAACATTATCACGCAATACTGTCCTATAACTGCATGAGCAGCAAGAAAGTAATTAATACAGGCAGCAAGTATCTTTGTGAAAGACAGAGCTATACAAACAATCTAGAATGACAGAAAGAGGAAATAAAAAACAGAGGTTAGTGTTTGACTGCACAGTGACAGGGTGCAGTTGACCAGGCTATCCGGCTGCTATCTGGCTGCTGTGTCTCAGGTGCCAGGGAGTCCCAAGAGCGATCATTATTGCACGGATAACCTCGGCAGCCTTCCCCTCCTCTGATGTGACATCAGGTAGGATTATCTCTCCCCAGACTGTAACTGTAAAATGGCCTCTACAGGTTTATCTGAGCAGATTACATCCAGGAAAGTGAAGTCCCGTTTGAAAGGCTTGACTGTGTTTCCCTTGTTGATTTAGCTGAGGCTGAAGCTTTGATTATTAAAGCTATGTGGCAAAAGGATCTGTACATACATACAAAAACAACCTCAAAAAACTAAATTATCGAGGTATAAGTGTAACAGCTTAATGGTGTTTTCACAAATAACTTCATAATAAAGCTGATTTGTAAAAAGCCTATAATCATTCCTTGTTAGGTCTGTCTGCGAGACAACAAACAAACAATTAGTGCGGGGGGGGGGGGGGGGTTAAGCTTAAAAACACCAAACTACATGTGCTGCTGCTGCCAGTTTATCACCTTGGCCAGTAATGCCCCCCTGGAGAGAGGGGTAGTCAGATAATTACACATGTAAGCCACATAGGCTGATAAAGGTGTGTAATATGTACACACACTGGGACCACTTGCTTTTTCCTACAAAATCTCCAAATCTTCTTGGCAAAAGTGCATTTGGTAACCATCTTAAAGACACTTATTCAAAAAGGTAAATTACTTTTATACCACATATTTTAGCTTCTACCATTGCCAGTTTTGGAAAAACCCTGAAAGATTTTTTTGTGACGTCACGCTACCAGAAATTTGACTTTGTATCAATACAATCTTCTGCATGTACCAAGAAAATCTGATTATCCTAAAACTATCCTTAAATTCCTGAAATCGATCCATATTTGGTAACTAGCACCAGCTGGTTCAACGTATTTGGTTTGACTGAGATACTGTGGTTAATTGTTTGATTCTGCCGCCATGTTCCCAGCTGTTGAAATATGTGGCGAGGGAAATTAATGGAATTTAAATTTTGATTATATATTTGGTGAATCTGTAATATTTAGTGTTTGTTTAATTTTTTTTATATAATCCAATCCATGGTAAGATGTTAATTATGATATTTTCTGCATTGCACAGGCTGCCAGTCACAGCTCGCCTGGAGGAGACTCACGAGTCCTGCTTGGTGCGGCATCAGAGGGTGTTGGGACAGAAGTGGTGATAAATCCTGTGTCCTCTTAGAAGGCGCTAATAATTCAAGATGATGTGGCCAAATGTCACAGGACACATTTCCTGTTCCCCGCAAAGACAGAACCACTCAAAGACATGATAAATGGCCCTGACGTTCATCTTTTCTCACAGAATCTGTATGAAATCTTAAAGCATGATCCTGTTATTGTGGAGGTGTCACTGCTGCCAGCATCATTTTGAAAGGATATTGACACCGATTGTGCTGGCATAAGCATAAGCGCATGCAATTAATTCTTAGTATTTTTTTATCCAGTTTTGGGTACCAGATGGGAGGGTTTTACAATGTCAGAAGAATTCAGATCATGTTGGGCAGTTTGGCAGTAAAAACGTATTCTCAGATACTCTTCCTGCGACCATGTGAACCTTCCCACACTAGTTTTGTGGCAATGTGTGTGTTGCCTGTAAAGCAACCCATCTGCCACTAACACAGTATTATACTTTTGCTGTGGACAATAACAAACTTAAGTGCAATGTACAGTGCATTACGCTGTAGTAATAAATTAAGTAGATAACAATCCTGCCTTGGATTCAAAGTTACAGTAAAATATTACTATTGTAGAATTGGACTACCACATATTTCAGTATATTGACATTTGTTTTCAGGTAGCAATACAGAAAACAAAAATACAAAAAATACAAAATTTCTGTCATAAGTTGTTTTAAGTATATTTTTAGATGTTGGAATCATAAATGTCTTGTGATCTTCAGTGAAGTGACTAAATGTTTCATAAGTATACATCTGTTCCTAAGTTGTGACTATTTATCTTTAAGGCAAACTCACATCAAATTCTCTGTGAAACGAAGTGTTTGTGCCTCGGGTTTATGTAAGTGTGCCAGATCAATAAATCAACCCATCACCTCCCTCGTCCATAAAAGTGTTTCCTGAACTGGCATCCCACTCATTTCAATGACAAACCCTCTGACTGAGCCAAATCTACATTAGTTGCACTCTAACTGTCTCAATAGCTTCTCCGCACCTCTACTGTCTCGTGCTTCAGGCATAAATGCATCCTCTTTGAAGATTTCCAGACAAAATCAATACAGAGAGACAGTGTTGGCGAAAACAGAATCCAGATTTCCGTCACTTTGGCCTTTTCTTATCCCTCCAGCCAAAGCCATCAAAGCAGGGGCCTCTGCACAACAATCAGAAGGGCAGACAAAGTCATCACCGTGTATCTGAAGGATAGATGTCTTATCTACAAACTAGCCTGACTGTGGTTCAGCTCACTAAAGGTGTGATGGCTCACACCTTCAGTCATCAGCAATGAACTGCACAAAAATGTGGTGGATATCAAGCTTAATGTAAGTTGGTGAGACTGTATAAGGTCACACGAAAAGGTCATCTGTGTGTTTGGGTGTGTAAAACAAATGAATAGAAAAAAATGTTTTATTAGTGCCTCTTTTTTATCTCATACAAATCTGCTATATTACTATCTTACACAAAATGAGATTTCCTTTTGTCCTTTCTTGCGGTTGCTCCATGATTCGTGAGAGAACGGCTGGCTGGTATTGACCATCTAGATGGCAAACAGTTACGATTTGCCACTGCCAATGCCCAGCTTACTGATGACTGGCTGAAACAGATGGATAACAAGAAAATGGTAGGCACAGTCTTAATTGACTTCAGTGTCGCATTTGATGTAGACCATGATATTATGATTACTAAACTAAAGAAATATGGATTCAACAGTACAGCACTCTCTTGGATGGTCAGTTATCTTTCTGAGAGATCGCAGAGTCCTTTATAATGGTAGCTTATTAGACTGCAGATCCATAAGCTGTGGGGGATTTCCACAAGGAAGTTGCTTCGGCCCCTTGCTCTTCTCTTTTTTCACAAATGATCTGCTTCTGGCAATTGAGAATACCAACATGGTAATGTATGCAGATGACATGACACTGTATAGCACTGCTTCAAAGAAAGATGAACTAGTAACCATCCTGAATCAGGAAACTGGAGACAGTGTCTAATTGGGTGAAAGTGAACAAACTAGCCCTGAACATTTTATAAAACTAAAAGTATTGTCTTTGCCTTTAGTAGTATACTTATTGATGACCAACAGCTGTCAATGTCAGGTATGGCAATAGAACAGGTCAAGAAGACCAAATTACTGCGTGTAGTGTTGGATGAACAGTTGTCGTGGTCTGAGCACATTGACGGCATTGTGACTAAAATGGGAAGGCACATAGCAATGGTTAGAAAGTGTGTCACTTATTCAATAACATCCTCTATTATTTGTCAGGAATTACAGTCCTCGGCCTTTTGTCACCTGCAATACTGTCCAGTCATATGATCGGCGGCAGGAAAGAAAAACATAAATAAACTACAACTAATTAAAAACCGAGCAGCCAGATTGGCATTCCAGTGCTCAATAGGAACAAATATAGCATATATGCACTCTGGCCTGTCATGATTCTCAGTTTAAATTCAACTCCACTTTTGCTTTCTCATGTTTTTCAGAAATGTAGTATTTAATCAGACACCTGAATATTTCTTCAACCAAGTACAACACACATGCAACATACATAACCATCACACGAGGAACGCTAACTCAGGTCACTTGATACTTCCAACCCCAAGAACAAACCTCCTCAAACTCAGTTATCTACCGTTCAATAATAGCTTGGAACTCACTACCTCCTCATATAACTTATACAGGTAACTAACTGTCATCAACATCCTGATCCTTCTTTGAAGATGTTATGGATACATAATGTAAATGGTCGGTTCTGATACTATACATCCTAGTCTCTAACTGTACTTTGCATCTGACTGTGCTATTTTAACTATTCTGACTGTACTTTTTTAACTGTTTGGTTTACGTAATGGTTTGTATGTATTATGTTTTGTCCTTTCTGTGGACCTCAGGAAGATTAGCGGCTGCTATGCCGTCAGCTAATGGGGATCCAGTTAATAAACAAACAATTTGTGGGCTTCTGTCCTCAAATATACATACCCAGGCAACACATTTGGTATGGGTTAATTTCTCCCCTATATAGCTTTAGGTTGCATTGTCTGAAATAATTATATATTTCTTCTTCTTCAGTCAAAGAGAATATGCAAAGCTGCTTCAATTCATCAAATGGTAATATTCTGCATGTTGTGTATATAATTTTATACAAATATTCCTAGAATTTAGACGGAGTTCTTTGGTATTATTTGGACATTTTGGGATCTTCACCCTTGGGATTTGGAATTTAAAAATATATAGCATTATTGTTCATCAGTATAATACCTTGAGTGCATACTATGCTTGAGTTATTTTTCTTCTGTGGAATTTTCCTCCTTGCCACCGACTCACAGACAGAAAAAGGTAGATATTCTTTTGCAGATATACAGAGTCAGCACAATGCCTAACAGCGCATACAGTAGTATATCGCAATTAACGAGAGCTGAGTGTGTGACTGTTGAGGGGAGTTGGAGGGCAACAGCAGTGACGTCAGTGTAAATTGAGATAATGTGCGCAGAGTGTTGTTGACAGCACTGTAAACAGCGGCCAGGTGGAACTGTGCTCTTCAAGTGAATGCTTTTCGTAAACAGATGGGCGCTGTTTATGGCTGTTACACTTCTTTGTTGAGTGAAAATATAATTACAGGTTAGACAGGCTGAGGTAATTGGAAGTTCTGCAAACAGTCTATCTGTTTTATTTTGGCAAGTTCTCCACTTAAGCTGATCGGTTGAAGAAGGCATTATCTGCATTTAGCTCATGGCTACAGGGTGATATTTACAGTTACTATAAACACAGCACATACAGATGTTATTGAAGATGGTATAGCCAGATGTATGTTGGGTATCTACCTCTATTTCCCAAGTTGGTATCTTCTTTAGGAAACTATTACTATCTTGTCCAAATAAATCCATGTGATATGCTATTGTTGTTTTTCTTCATTGTCTTTTCAAGCACTATTTTATATATATATATATATATATATATACATATATATATATATATATATATATATACGTATATATGTATATGTATATATATATATATGAATTATTATTCTTGTCCTGCAGTCCGTATGCATACATCATGGACAATTGTGGTATAGAATATAATGTGTCAACAAAGTTAGCTGACATACACATGAAGCAGCATTATATGGGGATTCAATTTGACAAGTGAGAAAACACTGCCACAGTGCAACTGTCAGCTATCTGTAAAGAAAAGTATTCATCAACAATTTCCTCTCAAGCATTCTCATGGCTTACATCCTGATCATGCTTTAATTTCTGGCTTGTTTTTCTCATGTCAAAACACTGCGTTGCTGGAAACACGAGCCAAAAGGAGGCCTTCAACTCATCATCCTTCAAGCTTTTGTACATTTCCGAGTGCCTCTAATGTTTATTAGTGGTAGCAGAGAAGTCTGGGTTTTACTCCTATTTTTGAGCCATTTCTCCTGTGTCTCAAACACAAAGCAGAGCATAAAAAAAGAAAAACTAAAGCACATAGTGGAAGGTAGTGAGAAGTGTCTTGGAAAGCTGATGAATTTCCTCAGTCTGTTTTGGACGTGCCAAAAAAAAAAAGAAGTTTCATCGGCTGGGTTGTTCCATTTTTCTCTTATGTTTGCCTTTGGTTTGCCTCCTTCTCCGTTGCCCTCCCACACTCACTGTGCTGTGGTCCATTAGGCTGTCTGTCCACAGCCAGAAGTGACTTTGACATTTGCTGAAACACCCAGTGGAGTGTTCAGGCTTGAAAGGATATCCAATGCCTTGACCCAAAACCACTTGTTTCTTTTTCTTCTTTTTTTTCTTTCCATTTCCTTTCCATCAAAAACTCCTTTGTGACATTGTGCACTGGCATGTTGGCTCTCAGACCAAAGCCTGAATATATTTAAACTTCCACCAATGAAAGACACCCCCTTCTGCTATTACCCCTACTCACACATCCAGATGGAAAAGCACACACTCACAGGCACATTCATGAGATTAAAAGACACACAGAGACACACAAAAAGGGCCCAATATGAAACTAGAACCTCTTCAGTCCTGCACTATCCATTAGACTTCAATAATTTATGAGCATACCAAAGACAAGATAGTTGCGGGGAATCCTCTAGTGGTGAATTCTTATTTATAATAAGAAAACAATTTGCAGCACCCATCATCCATAAAATATAGCAATTAATGATTAAAATTATTTGATTCAAAATATTTTTGTGACTGTTCAAAACTTATTATGGTTTACAACTATGTAATCTTAAGAAATGCAAGGAAATAACAACAATAAACCAGGAATATCAGTTGACTAGACTTGACTAAACTGTGGGGCAGGGGTGGCACCATGTCTGTTCCACAAATAACAAGCGTCCAGAGAGAGCGTCAAAGCAAATGGGGTCGGATGAATGTAAGTATGAAGAGGAATTCCCTTGGGAACATTCTTTACCCTCTATGAGACAAGCTCAGCCATCTCCACCCATCCATTATAAATGGAGTCTAGCGTCAACCATAGGCCTCATCCCTCTTTCTGTGCAGCCAGCGTGAAATATTCACCTGTTCCACTCCTTCAGGAGAGTGGGGGATTAATGGAAAGAGAGGTCTGTCTCCAACTCCTATGAAAAGGGGTCTGAAACGCTAATACCGACTTGCATCATCAAAGACCCCCCACACCACTCTCACAAGTCTATACACACAGATACACCTTGCTGTAAGGAATAACTTTTAATTGTTTCTTTTTCCAGAAAGCAAACACGACCAAGATAACATCGCAACCTTCTGTCTTTCATGTCAGTTTAAAACTATTAATGTTGGCCAGCAGTCTTTTAAATGTATAGTAAATAACCACAGGGTATCTTAATATATGCCACAATATGTTCTTCACAGTTCCATCATGTGAAGCCATCTGTTCTATAATTTTTATATGGATCATTTCTACTTTAATTAACACCTGAAAAGAATGCTGCTGTGCCCAACATCTGTTGCTTAGTAAAGAGTGACACTCACACTTCCATTGGTTAGACTCTCTGATAACTAAAGTGCATTCACTCATGGCACTACACAGTGCTTTGAATTACAGTATATACAAACAATATTTATGTTATTTCTATGAATTTCCACCACATCGCTGATTATGGGTGTCCCATCAGGTTGCTTGTCTTAAATGAAAAAAAGTCTGTTGTAAAAGAAACTGAAGCACATGTCTGAATGTCAAAGTACGAGGCAATGGGTGACACAATGAGTGATGATGGAGGAGATGGCGAGGACAGATTCCCACAGGGGACCAAATGTTCCCTGTGACCTTTGCCCCATGTACACCGTCAGCTCCATAAACGTTATTTATACGCCTCACAACTGGAAACTGTCAGCACTGGGATGATAAATTTAATTCAACAGGTCATTTTTTTATGTTTGCTTCTCGTGATTCAAAACAATTTACATTGAAGCAAAGGAAAACAACACATCTGTTTTATATAGAATGAGACACGTAAGAAGGAATCTCCAAAAGTTGTCCCCACTTTTTTGAATGTATGTAGATGTAAGGATACAAGGGATTGTGCATGTGTGTGACAGATAGAAAATGGGAGAGAAGAGAGAGATCAATAAATGTATGGAACACATTAAATCATAATGTTGAATAGTAAGGCTAACTCATTGATTCCTAGCAGTGACCTATTACATCGAACACTGAATGGTGGACAAAGTAAATGGGATAGAAGCCTTCGTCCAGCTGCCTCGAGCAGCAGACCTCATTAAACTGGGAACTGCTGTGAACAGGGAAAGGCTAAGGGTATGGGAAAAAACATGTTACTGTACATTAAATGAGGCCAGGAAGAAGTGAAACTTCGAAACAGTGTGCATTCCCCTGGAAGTTCATGGACTGCAGCTGAAGGCTAACCCCAAGAGAGGCAATAAACACAGCATGTGAATAACCCATTTATCAAATGGAACATTACGAGGCACTAGTGCATAAAATGTAAGTGCACAGGTACAGATTATGGGCAATGTATCATTTAGAGGTATTCACATGTCTATGTAAGTGTAATCCACTGTAATTATGAGACACTGGGCACCTTTCAATCATTCTACTCCTGCCCATGAATACCCTATTTCTACTTACACCAAATGAGTCACCTTCCCACCACCTTACCAAATGGTTCTATACCAATTTTCTCAGATGTATACATACGAATTATCATCAAAACCATTATCAATGTTCTGACAGAACTTTGTTCAAGGGCAGCCATGAGATCTTGCTATGTGAGAATTTATCAAGATGTTGTTTTAAGTCGTGTACATTTATCAGTGTATCATTCATCAGTGCTTTAGATTAGACTTTCACCAGCAGCACAATTCTTAATAATCTATCCTCCCTTAGGCCCTGATCAGACAGAACATGTTGTAGCAGCCTGTGGTGGCTTTATGTAATTGCTTTTTGCGTTGCTGAGTTCCTCGTGTTTTTGCAGGAGTGCACTGAACACCTCAAGTTGAAAAAAACTCAACTTGGAAAAGTGAAAGAGCGGAAAAGCATCCAACGTCATTAGCATTTTCTTCATTGTGGTGAGTTTTGCTGGATACCAAGAATTATGTGACTTTACCAACTGTAGTTACCTGGAGCAGGCCTGGAAGTAAATTAGGGCAGTACTTGGGAAGCAGGGTTGCACAATGCAGCATGCCTCCCCTCAAAGAGGACTTTGCAGCCCACTTTAAAGACCCCTTGTACTGACTTCGCAACTTCCCTGGGCCATGAACTGTAGTGCTTGCAAAAGTATTGACATCTAAATATACCTACAGTACCAAAAGTAATACTCATTATGCGGAATGGCCCTTTTCAAAAGATATAGTTATGGTAGACCTATCTAATTGGATCTAATTATTGATGCATTAATGTGTTCATCACTTGAATGTTCGTAAAGGTGGAGCTCATTTTAAATATTTTATAAACTTAATAATTAGGCAATATACCACTTCATATATATTATAGTTTAATAGATTTATATTTTATATTTTCAATTAAGAATCTGAATCTGCAAAGTAGCTTATAAGTCAATATTATTGTTATATATTTAGTGAAGTAAAAAGTACAATATTCCCCCCTGAGATGTAGTGGACTAGAAGTATAAAGTTACATAAAATGGAAATATTCAGGTAAAGTAAAACTACCAAAATGTTTTACTTAAGTACAGTACTCGAGGAGCCTAAAAGCACTTAGTTACATTGCACCACAGCTCATCAAGAGCACAAAATTCTTCATAGATTCTAAATTTTTGTCACAAAGCGCACCAGATTGATGCATTTAACTTTAAAACCTGTGTCCACCCACCATAGTCTGACAAAATTCACCCTCAGAGTAAGATTGAAGTAAAGCGTATCAACGCGACAGTGAGAAGGAGAGAGCGTTGGCAAGATAGGGCACCCACGGGCCCAGCTGCCTCTACTTCTTCCATTATTGCCCTCCATGCATCTGAGGTGACTGGATTGCGATGAGGCATTCACGGACCTCATCACTGGCTTGGCCTTTTCCATTGTATGACCAGTTGGGTCTGCCTTTGCTGTGTCTTTTCGGATTGGTGCACACAAATCTTACCCCAGGTTAACACATGATGTTTGACTATATTACCTCAGGGAGACTACACCTCACCACAGTTCAACCCTGGAAGGGGGAGAGTCTGTTCTTCCTTCATCTATCTCCACATGGGGAGACAGGATGGAAACAAATGTGATGTCAGATATGCTTACAGGCGATGTGTTCACGGACGTCATCTCCAGTTTGGCCTGGAAAATGGAGGGATTGGACACAGTACCACAATGTCTGCTGCAGGTTTTCAAGCCATATCAGTCTCCCGTGGGCCAGTGTCTACGCTTGTCTTTTTGACCCCTACAGGGTTGTGCCATGGCTCAAGCTCAGTTCAGTAACACACTCCTTGGGTAGGCTGCAGCCCCATTCTTCTCTGCTGTGGTGGCCTATGTTATAAAGAATAGGTGGGCTGCGGCGACTGAGCTTTAGTTAGTTGGGATCAGTCTGGTTGGGTCAATGTTACTTCAGAGCAGGGCATGCTTTTATTGGGCTCCACCACTTGTAACCATCAAGTCCAGTGGAGGGTGGAGCCTGAAGGAATGTTACGATATTGTAACCCTAGCACAGGCAGAGCCCTGTACCTAGGCGGCCCTTCTGCTTCTACGCTTCTCGCTGAAGAGGGTGTAGGATGTTGAGAAGCATTGTGTGCTACCTCATACTGTCGAGTTTGCACGGATTCTGTTAGGCAAGTCTTGCTGGCTAAGCTCTCAAATATTTAGTAGGCAACTGTGCGCTCATGGTTGGAGGACAGTATTACCCATAAAGTCCAGTAAAGGACTGTGTGTGCTTATAACACTATGGTTACAATAACATAACTTTTGCTTCCGAAGAGATGTTATGAAGTGGATAATAAATTAAATTGAATTGAATAATTATGTCTAACTTTAGGTAGTAATATAATTTAAACGGGTGAGTTGTATAAAAATTCACCTCATGCACAGTTGTCATGATTGTGAATATTTTTTTAGAGACCCACACCGATTTTTGTACCTGGCTGTAAACATGTTTATTCTGGCAGTAAAGTTGAGCATTTTAACAAGGGTGTCTACAGGGATTGACTCTCTTTTGGAGCGAGCCTCAAGTGGACATTAGAGGAACTTCAGTTTGGCGTATGACGACTTTAAAGATACAGTTATGTGTAAATAACAATTCCTTTCAGTAGTTTTTTTTCCTGCTGGGGTATCATTGTAATAGCATGGTATCCCACTTTAATAAGGAGATAAGGAGACAGGCTCAAACTTTGCATAATCTGCTTTTGATTCGTTCATTTTCTCCATTCTGCCTCAATCTTTCCGCGTGTCACTCTTTTGAATCCCAAGCTCAAGCAACTCATTCCTTGAAATCACACAAAGACTACTCTTTAAATGACAAAAACACGCACATTTATTTCCAAAAAAGTGAACAATTGAAAAGAACTCCAATTAATGTAATTCATGTTAGTGATTCCACTATTGAAAGTAATATAATTGATTACACTACACATGATTACTACGCGATTACACAGTGTATATCAAGACACCAAGTTGATGACACCCCAAGTCAAGAATACATCTGTAATGCAAATTATTCTGCCTGAGAACATACACTGTTACAAAAACACTGAATATCGTCAGAATTAAAAGAGCAGGAAGCAGAGTGGCCTTTCAGAGCAAAACTTCTGATGACAGTAAACATTCAACTTCATTAGGCAGTATTGACAAATTTGTTTAAAAATTAATCTCTTAGCAACAGCAGAGATACTCAGCCTTCTAGACAGTGTTTCATGCCTGGTCACCTCCAGCATTGGCATGGCAAACCACAAAGAACTATTCACATTCAGAAGTACCTCAGTCAATGATTTTTTAAGTGTAATTTATTTTTATTATTATATTATTATATTATTAGCAGAAGATAAAAAAAACTCTACTTTTGTGCAGACACTATGCAGATCATTGCAGCAGTGAAGTGGCGTTTTCCTCTGGAAAATTTGTATTTGACTCCCAAGGTATTATATTATTAATATAGTTTAAAATAATATATAAAATAAACGTCACCACTAATGACATGCGGAAGCTGACGATCAAATGCTTTAGAAAATTGACAGTCTGAAGCTTATATCAAGTCACTTTCTGACAATTTTGGATGAATTTGGCAACCTACTGGCTTTTCCAGCATATCCATGGCCACCAGGTCTCATGGGTATCAATGTTCTGAGCAAAACATGTTTTCTACGAAACAAAGTTGACATAATTTAAACCTGTGGCCATAACAGTGTTGTTACATTAGCCAGACTCCTGTGTTTCCATGTTAAAGAACATTGAGTATTTTATTAAAAATAATTTAAAATGACCCCACAACGTGGTGAAAAAGTACTTCCGCAACCAGTACTTACGCAACTCTCTCACTTCGCAACTCAATAGTTTTGTTGTTCAACATAAAAGCTTTATAAGCCCATAGTAAAACTGGGAATCCTGACTGATTGTTGGAGATACAATTTATTTTACATTGTGCACAAAGAAGGGGGTTTGAACATGTCGCATGAATTTGTTTTTATAATGATTCAAACGACAAACAAGACCGTATGATAGACACACACACTACCTTACACCATACAATAATATTTTGCATTTGTTATGAATTGACCCATTTAATTGAAAGGCACCTGTTCAATGAGATGAACCCATAAAAATGCTCAACAAACAATTCAGAAAAGTTGGACCATGTGCAACGGCCTTTAGAGAAATTACTGCACTGGCTAATAATTTACCAAGTGCGCAAATTTACCACCTTCAAACTCAAAACTCAGACTTCATGGCAGAATGATCAAAGCCACCACACTCTACAGTACTTCCTTCGCATACAGCTTTTCCAAAGAGACTTGTTTTCGACTTTCATCTTTCAATTCAGATTTTCTTCCTTTCTCTGCTTTCAACTGTCTGCTCCTCTGCTCATGGATCAAACAAGAATGAAAATCATAAGACTGTATATCATGCAGAATGTGATGCTTTGAAATGTAGGCCTACTGCAAAAAAATACAAATAGCTGCACTATCACAATCTATGACATAATAGTAGCCACCCTCCTCTCTCCACAGGTTAGACACAACAATACTTTGCCAGCTGCACTCATGATATGTTGAAATGAAAAGTCACATTAGCAGGCTAGGCTAACTTGCTTCTACTTTAGGAGTGGAATATAAATTTAATATTACAAATGGTACTCCTAGATGTTGACTGTTGTTAATGGAAGGAACTATTTAATCACCAATGGCTGATCGCTATTACTCTGTGGACTTCTTCAAAAAGGGAAAAAAACAAAACATTTAATATCATAATTCATGAAGTTGACTTTCCCCAACTCTCAATTGTGGGTGGGGTTGCTATGTTGGAGCTTAATAGTCTAGCAGGTGCTAAAGATTTTGTCCTGAAAAATACATTTCTAAATATGATAACTTCTCCACCCTTTTACTGTCATAAAATGAAGGTCTGGTGTTTTTCTTTTGAGGTCTATTTGATCCAAACAGCATTGCATGTGCGTGCGTCAGTGAGCTTGAGACTGTATTCATGCCTTTCTGTGACTGTGCGGATAGCACTACAGGCCCAGCTGCAGATACAACACATTAAGAGGCCTAATGTCCCCATCAGTGGCGGTTCTACGAGTTCTTAACTGGGGTGTCCAAGGGGTGGCAAAGCGATTTCTAGTGAGGGCCAGTACAAATGTTAATGTTGATGTTAACTGATTTTTTTTTAATGCATTAATATTCTACTAATGATACTAAAACATAAATTGATAGCTAACATTGATAATGACAAATAAATAGAACCTTTTTCTGTCCTCTATATTTATCTCCCTCTAAATTAACTCAAAATGACTAATCTGAATTATCTCTAGTATAGTATGTAGTATAGCATATGCTGATGTACAAATAAAATTAGCCTTGATGTTTTTGGATAAATAATAAAAAACATGTTCTGACCAAATTCATGGACTTTGTTATGCAGAACAAACTGCAAGGGGTTCGGCAATCCCTGTCATTGTACACAGACATAAAACCCATTTACAGGCTTGTTTTAATGTAAGCAGACAAGCGTGAAGTGACAGGCTCAGTAACATGGATCATAACAGAGATAGTGTGATGTCATTTCTAACAACGTGTATTACCATTTTACGGTTGAGCTTTATTATAAATAATTTTAAATGAATATAATTGTCATGGTTTTTCTTGACTTTAGTTCTCACTTCATGTTTCATTGTGTTATCGTTGCTTCATGGGTCCTGTTTTTGTTTAACTTCCTGTCTTTGTGGTTTTCCTTCCTTTTTTGTGTATCCCTTGTGTTTAATCAGCTTTGCTCTGTTCCCATTGTTTTAACCACCAATCAGCTTTCAGCCTGCCCTCATGTCTTTCCACCTATGTCTTGTTGTTTGATTAGTTACTTGTGCATTTATGGTCCTGTCTTTTCACTGTTAGTTGTCAGTTTGTCTTTAATTGCTGTATAGAGTTTTGTTACCTGTTTTGTCTGTCACCTCCCTGCTTTTTTGACTCTCCGATTTGTAAGCCCAGTCTTGCATTAAAATCATTGAAATTAACAAGTCTGCCTGTCAAGTCTGCGGATGGGTCCTTCCCCAACTCCCTGCATCACCATCCATGACAATTTAATATTATAATAATATTATAGATAATGCTCTGTCCTGTAACTAAACCTCTGAAAACATTTGTGGTCATTGGTCTATAACAAGCCATTCAAAGAGCTGATGAGGCCTTTCCCTCAAAGGTAGACTACAATGAAATAATAATAATACATATGAATAATAAAAATGAGCTGCAAAGCGGTACACCCACCCCATAGCGAGATCAAACCAAATCCTGGAAAATACCCTGGAATAGACGTGATAACATGTGCATCATGCATGGCGTTGACAGTAATCCCATTCTGTAATTATTTTTTAACTTAAAGTAACATTACTTCAGACAACGACATACTATAAGTGTTTATTTATTGTACCGAAGACATACAGGTTGGCTGGATTGCTGGAAGGCAAAATTCACACACTGAGGCTGCCCAGACACTTTGCTAGGTGAAATTCAGTGGAGAGATTGTCGTCATTTACTCCATAATGTTTTTCATCATGTTTTTCATCATCACAGTCAACTTAAAACCTTGTTAATTTTAACAACAAATCGATCTGTAAAATACCACACAGTCACACCGCAAACACTTCTTTTTTTTGTCTTATCTAACTAAATTATCCAAACTTGGGTAGTACCCTACAGTCAAACATCTCAATCTGTCTCTGACGCATGAATTTGAGCAACCAATCAAAAGACAGGATCAACTGGGGTTGATTTGACAAGCAATCAATAAAATTATTGTTCTTTTATATATGTATGTATGTTATATTAATTTTCATACAAACGTTTGATTAAAAAATAAAGATGTTTCAGAGAGCGATAAGTGGATACTTTGGAAGTCTTGGGGGGAGTTATAATGCCCGTTGAGCTCCCTTGCCTGTGCCAAATAATTTCTCCACCTTTCCAAAAAATAAATCACAATTCAGTATATGATTGCATTAAATTATAAAGATATTACTTTCAATAATTAACCTCTAAAATTGGCTCAACTGAACCTTTGACGTTTACTGTTTTTTATGTCCTTTCTCTTCACCTCGGCTCTGTTCTCCATGCGCAGTGGATCTCTGACCACTGTGCATTCTGCTAGGAGAAGACACACCGGGCTCCTTGCAGCAACGCGAGAGCCTGCGTCAAAACACATAACAAATTAAGTAGTGGGTATGACATAGTCTGCCTGCTGTCGGTAAAACAAGTAGAGCATCAAGCAAGTTAGTGCCGAGTTTACTGGACCCCACAAGTAGAACAAAAGACACACATACATCGATACCAATAGTTTCTGGTCTTTTTGAAAAAGTACTTTTAAGATCTTTTCCCAGAATAAAACTATTCTTAAAGAAACTGCCAAAAGAGGACTTGCATCCTTCAGTGATGTCTAGCTATCTAAGAGGAGACTTCCATATACTGCAAAGGAACTGTGTGTACTCATTCTTTCAGTAGGTAAGTCCATAACTACACTGACTATTACAATGCCCATTTCCAAGTTAAACTGTACATGCTGAAGAGGTATACCCGTAAAGACCAACTGCCTGTCAGTGTCAAAGTGAAATGAATGCAGCATTGGTTGGGTGCCTTCAACCTAATGCAAACTTTTAGTTCCATATAATGCTGCACGATAAGCCTTGAAATATGTTACATCTTTGCTATTCACCAATGAATGTAAATATTGCTTGAAAATAGTTACAGATTTCAAGTGTGAAGTAAATGATTAATTAAAAGTAAAAAAGAATCACGTGTTGGATTTGGCAGGCCTTTTGTTATACATTACAATTTGGCAGCGTGCTGTATGGCTCACATTTGTCTTGGAACTCACACATCCCTGTTGCACATAGCCTGTGATACACATGTTACATGAACATGCTAGCAAATAAGTGGAATAAATATGCTGAGTGTGTATTGATAAAATTCCTATTTGTTAATACATGAGGAGGCCTTTTCTGCCAATAGTGGTTACAGGCAAGATGAGGTAATAAGCATTGTAGTAAACTACAAGAATGAGCACCAATCTGTTTATAAGTCTACTTGGGCAACATAAGTCATGGTTTTAATTATTAAAAGGTATATGGTACATGTAATTATATCTGTGGTTGAACACCTTTGAGATTGAATTTGCGATGCAATTTAGGCTTCAGATGCAATTGTAATTAGCCTGCTGACACATTTTATTTAATCTTTAGTCTCTTAATCTAATTGTGTTGAAGTATCATTTATTGTGTCGGTCGAGTTTCATTTTAAAGTTAAAATATAATTTAGAAACAATACTTCAGACAATTCCATAAAAAGCCCCTTATGAATGTACTATTTCCGTCATGGTACTGCAGCAGAGAATCATAGATATAGTAAGAGCCGATTATTATTTCCACTCTTGTTCTGTTGATTTTTAATGTTAAATAATTGACAGGATAATTTGAGCTGGATAACCTCATATTCACCTTGATTAAGTGCAATACTGATCACTGGGATCACCTTTCCAGATCTTTCCAGATGTGTTTATATGGGTATATAGATGTGTTTATATATATATATAACAAACTGTATAGTTCAAAAGAGATCATGCATTTCTGACTTCCTATCTCCCTTCACCTCTTCCCCCTCAATCACCTCCTCCCCAGACTGAGAGACCCACCAAACAGGGTGAAAAGTCATTATCACCAGCCTTTCTTCAACTTAACTATGATGCTTAGGCAAGCATCAGCATTAATCAGGGAGAGAGGCAGGGTGGGGGAGCGAAAAGCAACAAAGAGATCAGACCTGAGAATACACAGAAGAGGCCACCAAGTGGACTACAAATCACCCTCTTATCTCCAGGAGATGAAAGACTTGTTTTCCCTCAGCCAGTAAACACAATTATGTATCCAAGCATACTTTCAGAAGATCATTCAACAACAAATCTTCTTCATCTCTAATTATGCCTAATATAAACAGATAAGAGCTGTGCCCAAGCAGTCTGGTAATCTGTTACCTTCGTGGCAAGTGCATAAACCACTCAAATTCTTAACAAGTAGCCTACAATCAATGTAGTAACACTGGTATAGAGATACATAATAGCAAACAACAAAGATGGTGTAAACTGACATGGTTCAGGGATGAATATTATTACCATAACTGATTTTGATATGGCTTATATGCATATTTAATAAATAAAGTGTTTTCCGCAAACTGCAATATCATTTTAGCATCTCCAGCAGCAGAGTGTGTAAGTGCAGTTTGCACATCAGCTGTAACAGAGAAGGTAGGATTTTAAAAGACAGAGCCGCTGTTGGCATAAAAGTGGCTTGCATGATGAACTGGATCCTAACCCACTTTACTAGTTGAGAGTTTATACTATTCTCCCTGCAACAAAAAACATATTTTCATAATTGAAAAAAACTGCAGCTGTGTACTTTAGCAATATATAATGCAACGGATGTGCTACATACTCAACTGTACAAATAAAAAATGGTGTGGCATCTATACTGTGATTAAAACACTGGAACAAATTGAAATGTAAACAAACGTTAAAAAAATGAATTTCTACACTTTTATTTATGCCACACTAATTGTTTATGTTCACAGCTTGTATAGTTATTTGCTGTAATTGCCAACATTTGAAAATTTTTCGAAACATTTAAAATTAAGTATGTGAAAATCAAATGACCAACAAACAGCAGGCAAACAGTATCAACAAGCTGTGGTCTACTCCATCTTGGTAACATGTGAATTTATGGGACAGCAACTGAATCATCTTCACTGATGAAATGGTCGTGCACTTCAACGCACACACACACACACACACACACACATAAATAAAAACAAGCCTCTATTCATCTGCCTCGATTGTCCACTCGTGAAAACAGCTGAACGAGCAATAGGCAGTGGAAAAGGCATTGCGTACCTGCTCTGTGCATAGCTCACTCATACTGTATGTGAGGCACATTGGGAATACAGATGGTTCTGTCTTCTCTTCGTATTATCTCTAGTAAATCATATTTACCTGGCACCAGTGGTCCTGGAGGACATCACTACCCCCACACGCCAAATACTGTAGGTACAATACAGATGGTCAACTATATTAAGATAAATCAAGTGATTAGCACCCCAGATCTAGGCGTCAACCCCAGCTGTCTAAAGTATCCCACTGTAAGTGATCTAATAATATGAAATGACAGGAGCAGGCATGTGTTAGATGTGTGTTTGTTTGTTTTTACGGAAGACTACACAAAAGCAAATGCAATATTTGCTCTGGGTCAATTACGTACTGTGTATCCCTGTTAAATCGATAGGACAAGAAACATGCCTTTGCTGTGATCTATGGAATGCTATTTAGCCCAAGATGAAATAAATTGATACATGCATACATAACTAAATAAACATGCTATTGAAATACATGAATTAAATACTTAAATAAATGAAGCAATACAAATAAATTAAAATATGAATACACATTTATTTCAAGGGATTTTAATTTCATAGTGCCACATTTACTTATTTCAGGGGACTTTTATTGCATAATGCGCCATTTATTTTCGAAGCTCTTTTCATTTCCATTTATTTTATTCACATGAATGGGGCGTGGTTATCTCACAGACGCAGACCAAAGTAACAGCACCAGCGCAGCACTGACTCACAATCTCTTGTTTGACAATCCAAGTCCTTTGAACTGGTTTGCCAAAAGAAGAAGAAGAAGAAGAAGAAGAAGAAGAAGCTTATCAAAACGGTTTACAAGATACGGAAACTATTTTGGCCCATATTGAAGACATTCAATAAACATTTGCTCCAATGATATTCCACAGTAATCAACTTTGTTATTGTGTGTTCTAAGATAAACATATATTTGATGGATATAGTTTGCTTGCATTGTCAGGGATTGATTATACAGAGATGTACAGTCTGTTTATGGGTAAATGGTCCTTCCAACTACTCTAAGCACTTTAACACTACATCATTCACCCATTCATACACTGATGGGAGGGGCTAAGGTGCCAACGGCACATCAGGAGTGGCTGCCATTCACACACTGTTAGCACAGCTACGGGAGCAATTTGGGGTTAAGTGTTTTGCGCAAGGACACATCGATATGGGCTAGCGGAGCTAGGGATCGAACCACCGATCCTCTGATTAAAAGACGACCCTGCTCACCACTAAGCCACAGTCGCCCCCAGGTGTGCATTGTGTTTGCAGTTATGTGCTATGAAGACAAAGGATTATAGAAAAAGTAAACCAATGGCTTACTGCATGTTTGCAGAAACGTGGTATGGAAAAGTATAGTAAATAAGTTAATGACCAGTTCTCTATAATGAAGTAGTTATTTATAACGATTGGGTCGATAAAAGTTACATGAAATTTAATGGATGCTGCATTTGACAAAACGGACTGCACATATGCTGTTCCTGTGCTATAATGTTATATAATGTTTAGTATGCAGTAAATGCTTGGTGTATTTTGTTAATCATGTGAAATTAAGTGTGCATTTGCAATTGCTTTGAAAAAAAGAAGATATAAATGAAAAGATTGCATTGTTAGTGATCTTTTCTACACAAGGTAAGGTAACTGCAGTTCAATCAGGAGAGACTTGTATAGAGTTGAACAATAATTTATTACAATTGCATAACATTTGAATAGTGCAAAGTCTTTGGCGATTGGACTCCATCCTGAATTAGGATAAGCAAGGGGTAGTGATGTTGATATCTGCAAAGCAGAATCCCCCCTGGAGTCCAGACACTGGTGGTGGTGGTGAAGAAGGAAGTTGCTGTAACCCAATGATGAATGAGGAGCAGGACTGATGCTGATTGGAGGAGCCTGGGGTGGAGGAGGGTCGCATCTGTTTTGAGCTGAAATGACAACTTACAGCCACAGAGAGGAGAACCTATTTAAAAGTTTGACAACAACGATGTGATTGAATTAAGGAAACTGCGCAGAATCTGATTGGTTAATTTAAAGTGCACGCCTCCCAATCAGCTGATGGAGTAATAGCAGGGAGATTTAGAGACTGATATTATGAATGACAAAGAGTGTGGCATGTGTCTTCCTGACTGAACTTCTGCTTGAGCTTCATTTGGCAACAGTTCTATTCTTATCATGCGACAGTGAGAAAGGAAATATCTCAGGGTAGCATCATATGGTCAACAGGGCAAATTCTGCCTCCATGAGTTAATTGGGTGTGAAAAGACACGAATAAGAGTTAGATCCTTCACTTCAGCAGGGGAGAAAAGAGCAGCTGGAAGGTATGATAATAAATGGAACCTCAACTGTGACAGGTGGGATTAGCAAGCATCTGTGTGGTATAATACTGCACCCCATCATGTGGCGAAGTCTTCTCTAGATCTACACTGCTATATTGTGCCAGCTTAAGAGACAGTATCAGCATCTGTTCAGGAGTCATGAAATGAAACTGGTGTTTCACAGCAAGTCATCCTATACAGATAGCTAGGAGATGAGCGATGCCACACTTAAGAATGGCACAGAGGCATTGTATGAAGGTCTATATGACTGACTGGAGCAGGAAAAGTTGCCAGTTTGACTAAAAAAGCTTGACCAAAAAAGCTTTCAAAACTATTCTTTTGTTTTCAACTTTCATTTAAATACTCTTGTTGAGGCCATAGGACAGATATGGAGGATGGAGAATTAAATTCAAATCAATTCAATGTGGCTTTATTGGTATGAAATTTGTCAAGTGATGTTACCAAAGCATCAATGTTAAAAATACAATTTATATGAATTCTGATGCCGCCAGCAATTGTTTTAAGTGATGATTGCGCTAATTGTTTTAAGTGATTAAGTGATTTTACAATGTCTATTGTTGTATCCAACGTTTAGATGGTAGCGACATTCAGTATAGCTTTTCTCTCACTCTCGGTTAATGAATCCCAAAAAACGCATGGTCTCTAAGGATCTCTTCAATGTTAGCATGATTACAGTCCTTTTTCAAGTACTCTCAAATCTGTCACAAACTGTTAAAAAGGGCTCACTAACTCCCTGTATTTTCTTTGTGGAGTTTGAATATGACATTTGTCTTTGGCATGATTTAAATTTCAAAGTGTTTGTAGTCCAATGCCTTACTTTCATCTGCCGTCCATATGAGTCCATCAGACATAATGTCCCTGCCGTTATCTCCAACCCAAAAGAGTAGGTAGCTGCATTTTTCATCCTCAGTTTTCCTCTTGAATGGACCAGAAAACATTAAATCAACATGAAGTTTAAAGTTGCGCTAAGTATTATTTACTTAAAGTACTATTACTTCAGACGACGACATACTACAAGTGTTTATTCATTGTAACGGAGACAAACAGGTTTGCTAGATTGCTGGAAGGCAAACCTTACACACTGAGGCTGCCCAGACAATCTCTCTATCTGCATATACTATGGACCAATCACAGTCAAGCATGTTCAACATCCAAAATGGATGCTAAACAAGTCGTACCAATATATTCTATGTAAATACTGCAGCCCAATATCCTGAAAACAAAACCCCCTTTTTCTGAAGGCCAATTGCTCTAAAAATATGTATTCTGTGTTAACAAACAGAAGAACATGGCTAAGAATAATACAAAATTACGTCATTGGACTTTCCATATTTATTTTTTTACTACTGGCAGAGGCATGACCAAGCCTTGGCATGACCAAGCGTTTTCTTACTTGTTGGTTGGGTTGGTTAGTTTCAGGCATTAAGTGTGAGATTGTTTAATGTAATTAAAACGGAAACATGGGATTGTAACAGACTGAGTGACATGTAATGTCTAGTAGTTCAGGAGGTCAGCGAAGTTCCCATGCCCTGTGAAGCTGTAAAACCTGTCAATCATCCTAGCTACCTATGGGGGTGGGTGGCACACATGAGCATATCTGGGATTGGCAGAGCGAGTGAAGTGGGATGTTGTTGTTTGTGTTGCTAGCCTGTTAAGAGTTAGTCTATGATCGGGAGCATGTTAAGAAAACGTTTAGCGGTGTTGACTGTTATTTTGGCGTAGGCTACATCCCACACCGCGCCGGTGGTGGATGTAGCGGCCGTAGAAATGGACATGACTAAACACCCTGAGCCACACGGAGAAGCTGTTCCGGCCACAATAAAGACCCACAGATATGACGGTAAATCTAACTGGGAAGCTTTTCATGCACAATTTGAACTGTTAGCCCAGGCCAGTAAATGGTCCACTAAAGTAAAAGCTCTCCAGTTAGCGATGTGCCTCACAGGTGATGCAGCTGCTGCTGCTAAGTCCAGATGATAGGAGTGATTATGATGCACTAATAGGGGTTCTAAAGCGACAATTTGGACAACGCTCTGCCACTAGCCTGCTCCGCTCTGAACTGTGCAGAAGACAGCAACGGCCAGAGGAGCCGCTGAGGGACCTCGCTAATGACATCGAGGGGCTTGTTCACCGCACCTTCGCCCACATGCCCCCTCCCATCCAGAGCAACCTAGCTAGGGACCATTTCCTCCAGGCCCTGCTGCCAGCTGACCTGCACATCCAGACACTACTGGCTCACCCCTGGCACTCTGTCCCGACCCTCTTTAAATAAGAAAGCTACGCGACTCTCCGACCAAGTAGGAGCACCCCGACCACTACTATAGTGGTGCTGGGTCGGAGACTGTTGGTATGCACCGCTGACTATTGGAGGGACATGCTGCTCTGCACTGGTAGACACAGGCTCGTCAGCAACCCTGGTGAGGCCCGATGTGGTGAAAAATGGAACTGTTATTTTCCCCACTATAGTGAAACTTCAGTCAGTCACCGGAGAGCAAGCCCCCATGGTTGGGGAAGCAATAGTGTCTCTGGGGCTGGGAAGAAAATCTGCCCGCTGCCCGGTGTGGGTTGCTAACCTGGAGGACTGTATACTGGGACTGTATATTCTCTGGGCTTTGGAATGTGTCATAAACACAAAGAGAGGAACTCTCACTTTTCCCAATGGCCATGTCATCCAGATGTGGCGACTGCCACCCCGGCCTGGCTGTGTCACGACCCGCACCATTGCAACACTGACGGCTGAGACAACAAACTCTGCTGCTACCAGCTGCATTCCTTCAAATTAACCACCTACACCGCCCTCCACCATACCAGCTGATGAGCTGCATCCACCTCCAACCACTGTCCGGCCAGCTACAAGTTCACACACACACATGACAAACACCTCTCCACCTGAAGACCGTGGAAAAGTCTTGGCAGTGAGGGAGGTTTGGCAGAAAAACTGTGATGGTCAGATTCCTAGTGAACAAAGTCTGCTCTGGCAGCTTCTACTTGAGTTCAAGGACTGTTTTTCATTGTCAGAGGACGATGTGATCCACACAGATCTCATCTAGCATAACATCGAAACAGGAGATACACAGCCGATCAGGATGAGACCTTGACGCCTCCCACTAGCCGGGCAGGCTGCGGCAGACAAAGCCCTGAAAGGGATGCGGCAAGCTGGAATCATTGAGCTTTCCACCAGCCCGTGGGCCTTCCCGGTCGTCATGGTCCCCAAAAAGCAGAAGGAGGCATGGTGTTTCTGTGTGGACTTCTGACCCCTCAACAAAGTGACCAAAAAGGACCACTACCCCCTTCCACGCATCGACGAGGCCCTCGACACAGTGGCATGGTCATGGTGAGTCATTCCAGGCGGCTCTCAAGTCCCTGAGGCGGGTACTGGAGAGGGTGGCAGCAGCAGGTCTGAAACTGCACCCACAGAAATGCTCCTTCATGCAACGAGTGGTCACATTTCTGGGGCACAAGCTTGGGGGCGGTGGTGTCAGCACCATGGATGAGAAGGTGCAGACTGTGAAGGATTGGCTTACCCCCAGCAATGTGCAGGACCTGAAAAGCTTCCTGGGCCTGGCCTCCTATTAAAGGAAGTTTGTGAAAGGGTTTTCCTGCATAGCTGTACCTCTGTTCTGCCTGCTACAAAAAGGGGTGGTAGTTGATTGGACAGAGGAGTGCAATGCAGCTTTCACTTTACTACAGAGACCCCCTAAGGAGGTCCTAGTCCTCTCACCGCCTGACCCCACCCTGACTTTTATCCTCCACACAGACGCCAGTAATGCAGGCGCAGGTGCTGTGCTGGCCCAAGTGACTCCTGAAGGAGAGAGTGTGGTGGCTTATCACAGCAGACAGTTCAACATGGCTGAACATCGCTAATGTGTCACAAGGCGGGAGCTGCTTGCTGTGGTCAGTGCCATCAGAGATTTCAAATATTACCTCATTATGACTGGTCGAAAGATTTAACTACCTGGGAATAGCAGAGCGAGTGAAGTGGGATGTTGTTAGCCTGTTGAGAGTTAGTCTATGACCAGGAGCAGATAGTTAAGCATATTAAGAGAACGTTTAGCGGTGTTGACTGTTGTTTTGGCGTAGGCTACAGTTCACAGCAGCCTGTGTACTATCCGCTAATAAAACGCAACAAGCTATATCACGTCTCGTAGCTTTCCTTACCAAGGGTCGCTACAGTATGTTCTTTTTGATATAGGCTTTGCCCTCTAAAAGTTTGTGCCCTTGTGCCCTGCATGGGCCTCTCTTATGTCCGCACTTGCAATATATGACAGACAAGCTTCCATAGATCTTTTCCTGTTTTTTCTTCAGCGTCAAGCAGTCAACAAGTGAAGAAGTCCAGCGTAGTTTGTCGGTGCACCTATTGCCAGATCGGTTACTTCGTCCAGTTGGCCCTCCTACCTGCGAAGCAACCTCTACACTGTCCACCCCCGGTACCCTAGCGGAGCCCTGAGCCAGATCATGCGATCCTCCACCTCCCAGATATAGACCAGCAAATGTGGCTCTGGTCACTGAATGGGATCGCTTGGAAAGGTTAGGGCTGCCACTTGCAGTGTGTGCACTATCCAAGGTGCTGGAGCCCCTCCTCCTACAGCACGTTGCGTGGATAGGTGGTCCACTGTTCACCGCTAGTGTGTGAAAAAATGCTCAGATCCCATTTCATGTCCCTTGCCTCACATGTCAATCTACCTTCAAATGTTGGTTAATGTTTGGTCCCAGCAGCAGTTAAAGTGTATGCTGCAGTCATTTCATTCTGCCACAAAGGTTAAGGAGACAAATAGTTTTTTGCACTTCTCTAAGTCCCTTTTGAAGGGAGCCAGACAACAGAAACCCTTTTGTGCATTCTTTAGCACCAGAGTGGGATATACCAACACACTCTTGAGGGTCCTCCTTTTCAGCCGTTAGCCCAAATTTCTCTCAAGATGCTGTCTCTGATGACAGCAATCCTCACACATAACGACGATGGTAACATTGCTTTATAAAACACAGTTTTCTCACTGAGCCAAGCAAAGCGTGGGCAACGCATCACTCGCCAAGTGCTGTTCCAAAGTTCCCAGTAGCCTGGTGGAACTTTGGGCGCAGTACGCCACGATATGTATTGAACAAGTCTTGGCAGAGTGCCCTGCCGTACTCCTAAAAAGCTTTATCCTCATCTATGGCTTTTCTCAGAAGGAAGACAGTGGTAAACATCTGCGTAGCAGCATCCTGGGCCTATTATCTAAAGCCTTCCTGACTCATTCAGTGTTAAATGTGGTAGACAACAAATGAACTGGCTCTTTTAAACACATGTTTAACGGTCCACCTCTTATCAGTTCATCACAAATTAGTGGGTTGCATGTGAACTCTTCTGTAGTGGCAATGCTGTGTGTAGAGAGTGTAATATAGTTTTTCTCCACAGTGAGCTGACCTGGTGTTAACTGTGGCACAGTTTGTGCCTGCCTGTCTTATCACACTGGGCATTTACAGTTTGTGAAGTGGTGTATGTTGTCTGCTATTGGACCTTGTTGTTACAGTGGGGCGTTGACTACATCAGCTTTGCCCTCAACCCAACAGCAGCTTTTAGAGGGCAACATATATCTATATGAAATAGAACGTTATTTATGTATTGAAATCCAGATTTGAGTATATGCGTAGCCCTCTAAACTCAGGGTTCCTCTATACAGGGCACAAGGGCGTGAAAAAAATCTGCATGCATGCGTAAATAAACCCAGTAGTGGAGTATATACCTATACTCATAGATTCTAGTTATGAAGCAATTTAGCAAGTACCAGACACTCCAAGTTCATAGATTACATTAATATCACATGGTGAAATTAAATTAGCACTTTTATCATGCATGCAGTTTTTAGGCCAGTTATAGAAAAGCAGTGATTTATAAAAATCATATTAATAACCATTTATAATGGTTTGTGTACCTCCAAGGTCAACAATCACACATTTATTCGAGCTACAGGCACTTGGGATTTTTTTTTATTAAGTTTTGTATAATTAATTGTTTTTCAAAGCTGTTAAATCAAAGCCATACTGTACAGCATGAGTTCAGCTATTTTAATAGACGTGTAACAGTTTATCCAGTTTTACTAATTATCCAATTCAATTCAATTCAATTCAATTTATTTTTGTATAGCCCAAAATCACAAATTACAAATTTGCCTCAGAGGGCTTTACAATCTGTACACACTGACATCCTCTGTCCCAGAACCTCTCATCGACTCAGGAAAAACTCCCCCAAAAAACCCTATCAACAGGGAGAAAAATGGAAGAAACCTTCAGGAGAGCAGCAGAGGAGGATCCCTCTCCCAGGATGGACAGAGTACGAAAATAGATGTCATGTGTACAGAATGAACAGCATAACAGAGTTACAACACGTTGAATTCACATAAAATAGAAAAGAATGTGTGTCAGCAGTTCCACGGAAGGAACCAGGAGGCAGGACTAGGGTCCAGATGCAACCATGATTCGTGGAAACCTGCGAGGCGAGAAAGCACAAAGACTCCGAGGGAAGAAGTAGAGTTAGTAATGTGCATTTATAGAACATGAATTCATACAGAAGGAGAGAGAGAAAAGGATAGAGGAGCTCAGTGTATCCTAAGTTGTCCCCCAGCAGTCTAGGCCTATAGCAGCATATCAGGGGGCTGGAAAGAATTGACCAGGGCAAACCTGAGCCAGCCCTAACTATAAGCGCTATCAAAGAGGAAAGTCTTAAGTCTACTCTTAAATGTGGTCACTGTGTCTGCCCCCCGGACTGAAAGTGGAAGCTGGTTCCATAGAAGAGGAGCTTGATAACTGAAGGCTCTGGCTCCCATCCTACTTTTTAAGACTCTAGGAACCACAAGCAGCCCCGCATTTAGTGAGCGCAGCTCTCTAGTGGGGAAATATGGTACGATGAGATCCTTAAGATATGATGGTGCCTCACCAATTAAGGCTTTGTAGGTGAGGAGAAGGATTTTAAATTTGACTCTGGATTTTACAGGGAGCCAGTGAAGAGAAGCTAATACAGGAGTAATATGATCTCTTCTCTTAGTTTTTGTTAGTACACGAGCTGCAGCATTCTGGATCAACTGGAGAGATTTAAGAGACTTATTAGAGCAGCCTGATAATAAGGAGTTACAGTAGTCCAGTCTAGAAGTAACAAATGCGTGAACTAATTTTTCTGCATCGCTTTGAGACAGGATGTGTCTAATTTTTGAAATGTTACGTAGGTGAAAAAATGCAGTCCTTGAGATTTGTTTTACGTGAGAGTTAAAGGACAAGTCCTGATCAAAGACAACTCCGAGATTCTTTATGGTGGTGCTGGATGCCAGGGCAATGCCATCTAGAGAAACCACATCATTAGATAGTTGATTCCGGAGGTGTTCTGGGCCTAATAAAATAACTTCAGTTTTGTCTGAGTTTAACATCAGGAAGTTGCAGGTCATCCATGTTTTTATATCTTTGAGACATGCTTGAAGTTTAGCAAGCTGGTTGCTTTCGTCTGGCTTGATCGATATATATAATTGAGTATCATCAGCATAACAATGAAAGTCTATGGAGTGTCTTCTGATAATATTGCCCAAAGGAAGCATATATAAGGTGAATAAGATTGGTCCAAGCACAGAACCTTGTGGAACTCCGTGACTGACGTTGGTGGTCATCGAGGATTCATCGTTTACATATACAAATTGAGATCGATCCGATAAATAGGACTCAAACCAGCCTAGTGCGGTGCCTTTAATGCCAATCAAATGTTCTAATCTCTGTAATAGGATGTGATGGTCAATGGTGTCGAATGCAGCACTAAGGTCCAACAAGACAAGAACAGAGACAAGTCCTTTATCTGATGCAATTAGGAGGTCATTAGTAATTTTCACCAGTGCTGTCTCTGTGCTGTGGTGTTTTCTAAATCCTGACTGAAAATCCTCAAATAAACTATTGTTCTGTAGAAAGTCACATAACTGATTTGCAACTACTTTCTCAAGGATCTTAGAGAGGAAGGGAAGGTTAGAGATCGGTCTATAGTTAGCCAACACCTCTGGATCAAGAGTGGGCTTCTTGAGAAGAGGCTTGATCACAGCTACTTTAAAAGACTGTGGTACATGGCCTGTTCCAATGTGAAAACACATGCTCAGTTTGGTGATAGTGCTGTTTTATTCATAAAACAGAACATTCACAAAATAGCACATGCTGGATAGTGCTTAGTGCAAGCGCCCTTTATGAGCATCTCTTTTCAAGATGTGGCCTATAGGTGTTCTTGCTTTAGAGCATCTTCTAAAATTGGGGTGACTTATTTGTTTCCTGTCCAGATTTTCCCAGTCACCCTGTGGAATTGTACCACTGGCCCTCACGTCACTTGAGTTTTGACCCAAACTTAAGATAACCCTTACCCTCACACATTAATCATTACATTGTGTGTTATCAATGCAAGCTGCAAGGAACATCCACTTTGCCAGCACTGATTCAAATCGCCTTAATGTCCATCCCATGCTGTGGAAATGCTCCTGAGAGGAAACAGTTGTGGCAGAAGTGATTGACCTACCTACCCTGCTGTGATGGCTCCATGTGAGAGAGGTCGACAGCATGAAGGGTAGCTGACATTTGATTAAAGCTTCAGCCCTGGTTGTGGAAACATGAATAATTTCAGATGAGAGGACGTACACTGACTTGTGAGGTCTGAGACAGAGGAATCCAGGAGCTTTGGACTCAGTTTTAGTCCAGAGAGACAGCCACAGACATAAATCCCCCCTGTCTTTCTCTACAACTCGCAGCACAAGGAACCACGTTCTTTTTTCTGAGGCTCACATTTATCAAACAGCATGTGGTCATTCCATTGAGACCTCCACACCATACAAGTGTGTACTCAAGCAGCAATAGAAATTGCCACCTTAATCACTGAATGAAGACTGGTTAGCTGGGGAAATGCTCAAGGACACTGACACCACCTTTTTCTTTTGCCCCCCCCCTCCTCCTCCATTTATGTTTTAATTTAATACCTGCACCAAAATGATTTGTCTGACTGTCTTTTAGCAAGATTTATCAAAATATAATGAATGTATTTGGCTTGAAATCTCACCTGTACAGGTGGGCTAATTCAATTGTGGTGGTAAACTATAAACAAAATGACATAACATTACATGTATTGGTACTGTGGTTCTGATGAATAATATATATAGAAAGAATACAAGTTAAGTAGATTGACAAATGTAATGCGGAACAAAACTTCACAAGAGCAAGTTCCGCCCGCAAATGTGTTGCTGTACACTATTAGCAACAGGTGCTGAAATAGTGGCAAGGAAAAAGCAACCCATATTTAGTATTTTCAATTTCTCTTAGCATAAGAGATGCTTTTTAGCTTTTTGTCTGAAACACAACCATGCAAGTGTCAAAGACAAACTAAATTAAAAGAAAAGTATCCGTATGCTTATGTATTTTCTCCTCTCAACCAAATGCACACCAAACTGTTACTCCTAAACCCAAGTAGCCGGGATTCCTGTGCATTGATACAATCCTAATAAATAAACACAAACTGATATGGAGGTTTTACAAACTAGAGTATTCAGGATCAGCAGACAAATATTAGTGTAAAACGTGTAAATTAACATATAAAATTGTGTCAATAGCATTAAATGTACACTGTATCTGTAAATATTTGTCATGACTCTAGCAGTATGAGAAAACAAGCATATACCTTTCCGTTGCCCTTCTTGGCACGATCTTAAAACTTCTGTAGGAATTAATGGTGTACTATGAGCACCCAGAAAACTACAGTTACTTTTTTGTAAAGAAATTAACTATTTTATAATGTTTGATTTTGCGTGTAATCATTCATTCCCTGGTCACATTTATCTCTCATTTTATCCTATCACTTCCTGCCATATCTCATTATAATAAAAGTCTTTCCAGTGGCTCATTGGCATTTATCTGCTTTACTCTGACTCAGCGGAATTTCCATTTATTCTTGTCCCTTACCCTTTTGTCTGGCCACATTAGAATAATGTAATCTAGTTTCATACTTTTCCTCCTGTCAGCCCCCTGTCATATTGGTTCCTTGTTACATTCTTATGACTCTGCCCTCACTTTGTCTCGGACCATAGACTTAGTCACTTAACAGCAGAGAAATGGTAATGTCACTACGCTTATAACAACGTGTCATTATTCCAGTGTCAAATGACATGATCGGGGAACAGCTTTTTTTCCAGTCTGTTCTCTACAGAAGATATGTGGGACATTGTGAATGCCTGAGTCTAGTTAGAAGACTACTTGTGAGATATGGCATAAAAATAAATCCCCATGTTTCTTTAAAAAAATATATGTTTTTTTTTACCTGTTTACCAGATTCTGCCTTCTCTAAAAGCAGAAGACAAGCCTGAGCTCAACATGGTGCATAGCATCAATTTCCATCCCCGGTTTCTCATTTTAGAAACTATCAATATGGTAATCAAATTGCTCCAATTCCTGTTTGTGTCCCCCCAAAATGGGGAACCTCTTTGGTTACTCAACCTCTCATTGATAATCCCACCCACCGCCTTTACCTGCATCAGACATATTGAATGCCTCGAATGTTGCTAGTTTGGCCCCAGTGGCAATTTAAAGTGTTGACAGGCAGACACAATCCACAAGCAGATCCCTGGTATCGGATGTTACAGTCGGCCCTCCTCAGAGTATTCCAATCGATAAAGCAATGGGAGAGGACTTTTTTTTAGACTGAGAGCCAATCAGAAAAGAAAAAAGTGGGGGGGGTTAAAGAACCAAAATATTTCTTCTTCCTTACTGGGTGCCACCACTGGAAGAGATGGAGCCTCAGGGGGAAATTGGATAGCTTACAACTACACTAACCAGAGGGAAAGGGAAACCCTGATGCACTTAGACTTGAAATGTAACTATCTAACAGAACCCCCCTCTAACCATGAGGTTGACCTTGTTGCTCCCTGGGTAAGGAAATGTTTGTCATATGGATTTATTGAGTGTCCTTTCTCAGAGATCATTCCAAAGCTTCTGTTTTTCATGTAAAAAATAGAAAAAAAACAATGAATATTAATGATTCCATATTTACAGACTATTCATTCTCTTTCAATATTTTTATAGTTGTAAATTTTTGATTTTAGTCAGTTCTGTACAAATAAACTCCTTGCTTGTCTCTTCAAAAGACGAAATAGACCTACATCTGTGTTCATTTGTATTCTATTTTGGTCCTGGGACCAATATTGCCTGGTGTTTAAAATAATATACACTAAGCACCAATCACAACTCCTACTTTTAAAACTCTACTGTCTTTAAACTTTGCCCTCAAAATCTACTACTTCCTGTCCCCATTGTGGTGCCACAAAGCCAGCTGAGGAATGTCTATCAACCCTTGACATTCCCTGTCGCCCTCTGTTTTCCGCAGCCCAGCCACAGGTCAACCGGAACCATTGCAGAAAAAAATTATAGGACTATATATTCACCCTGCCTGTAGGATAATTGTGTATTGATTGTAAATAATGGAATGGCTTGGTAGTAGATTATAATGAAGAGTGTGCTGCAACATTTTTCCTCTGACTGGATCTGCCTCAACAGAGGGCTGAGGTTTGCAGTGTAGAAGGTAGAACAAATACAGCACTTCTGTGCTGTAAAGAGTGCCCATGATCTTTCAGTAACAATTTTAAAAGTAAACACATTTCACATAATAAAAGGTAACAATGAAATTAAGTAAAGTTAACGGTATCCTAAATATTATATTAAATTAACGTAAAAAATGAAAATACATAATTTACATTGAAGCATGTTAAATAATTCCCCCACAGAGCCATTTTATTCCACAATTGTATTATTTTAATGTGTGAATAGTGTCTATGCAAATATATTTTAGAAGGTAAATCACACCTCCAATAAGCTTAATTAGAATCAATTTACTGACATTTTCCAAAATCATCAATACACATACACACAGGACAGCTACAAGAACGTGTTACTGTCATTCAGAGTGTTTCAGTTACAATGAAAAGCTGCTCATTAAAAAGCTGTAAATGAGATGGTGACATACAGGTGTAACTATCTCATTACTAGATGATTTTGTTGGATTTCGACCCCAAATAGGTAGCTCAATTCCCCATTACCAAAGTGAATACTGAAATGTATTTGATTTTTTTTTTTTTTTTCATTTATTTATTTTTATTTGATCATATTGAGTATCTTACAAAGTCAATTTGCTTGTCATACGAACTACACAACTTGGGAGAATATTGTAAGCACAACTCCACTGCCAATGTCTCTTGAGTCATTAGTTGAATGACACTAGAGCCATACATCAAGCTAACCCTACCGCACTCTTCCTCATCCCCTTCAAAACCACTATTCCTCTACTCTTGAAACCCCCTTTGCGGGATACCATCTGTATTTTTCATATGCCTCAAATTGCTGGCTACATCAGGCGCTATTATGAGTACCCTGGAGAGAGACGGAAAAAGCAAGAAAGATGGAGAGAACACACGTTGAGAACCACCCTGTTGTGTGTGTGTGTGTGTGTGTGTGTTTGACAAGCTCGCTTATGAACGAGCAGAGTGGGTGTGTGCAATTTTTGCTGTGAAGTGTGTTTGTACATGCATACATCTGGGTGAATGTATGTGTGGATCATGCATGTGAGCTGCCAAGTGTATATGTGTTTGGGTGTGTTTGCACAGCCCAGGGTAGAAGAGAACTAGATTCATCAGCAAGTGTCAGCAGTGGGTGTTTTAAGACACAAGGCTGCTTGATTGAGGGTGTTTTCTCTAATTATGTTTTTTCCAGCTTGACTCCGTTGGAGGGATCAAGAGGTATCGTTGCAGAAACCAAAAGCAAGTTGCTCTCAGCAAGCTAACAGTCCAGCATTTGAGTGTGGAAACACCAAAGAAGAGACAGAGAAGCGGAAGGGAATGAAAGCGCTATGGAGGCATGAGGAGAAAGAGGAGTATGTTTGCGTGCAAAGGCGTCAGGCGACTCATGCTGGCTCGTACTCTTGATGTAATTTCTGTTCAACTGTAATTGAATGTATAGTGACATAAATAGAACCCCAGATAGATCCACCTTCTAACACAAGCCAAGTGTCAGATATGACGGTGGCGTGTGTGCTGGAGGCATGCATCTAATGTGCACTTCATCAGTTGTGTGATTTTACAGTTAATTAAAAAATAAATCTGTCTTTGTTAATCTGATATCCGTCTCCTTCTTTACCCACTTTAAGATTGTTTTTTCATATCAAATGCTGTCTTAGTGCTGCTAGGAATTTGCTTCCTTTTTATGATATGGTTGAATTGTAGACAAACATGTTTATGCCATTTACCTAATGTAATAAGGTGAGACTAATGTTCAGTGGGATGATCTCGCTGGTGACAAGCTGGATGGTGGATTACATATGTATATAGGCCACATTGTAAATAATCTGTTCCAGTAGAAAATTGACTCCCCCGAAGGATCACATATTTGAGGAGATCAATTCAAACTCCCATGAGTCTCCAGTAGAGCAGAAATGTGCCCCCCCCCACAAACTCCCCCCCTTTTAATCCCTGGTACGATAATTAAATTATAAATACTATGCAGAATAAACTATTCATTTTACACATTAATTACCGATTTTTTATGATTTTCTTCACTTTCTTCTTAAAAAAAGGCTTCCTATTTGACAGTAAAAACATGGTGGATTTATGCCAGTCCCTAGCAAAGGTTTCTCGCTTGCTCATGTTACTTTATGGCGACCTGGCTGTTAACGAAACGTTTCTATAGCAACAACAGCATCTTGGTGAGACCTCACTAAAGATTGTGGGTAGTGTAGTGTTTTAGAAGCAAACTCGTATATAAACCACAACAAATTGGAACCAGATTGACTAATGGCTTATACAGCAGCATACAATGTGTACTTGTTTCATAAGGTGATAGCTCAAGTCTGCTTCTGCTAATGGTCTCATATTATAAAGTTTTAATGGTTATATTTTCATGTATGGAATGGCTGGGGGTGATACAAAATGGTTTTCAAAATGTTTTTGCGAAAGCAGGTGATTTGTTTGGAAGGGTATTTATGGAATTCATTTAAAAACTGAAGCTTATGTATCCGTGGTAAAAACTCAAAACTCTATAAAGTTCTCTCTTAAAAAAGATAATTTTTTCCACATTTATGCCTAAGTGACGGTAACTAGAAAGACAGAAAAATGATTAAGTGCAATAATCACTCACTCTCATGCATCCTGCCACTTCTGACTGGGGGGATGTGTTCTCACTCTGAAGTCATTCATATGAATGACTTTTAGGGTCTGAGCACCGACAACGTCGGTCCGAAAAGGACCCTATTGAAATTCTAAGAACGCATATTGGGCGAATATTTCGGGTATTTGCCATGCTCGAAAACTCACCAAATTTGGCACACTTGTCAGGCTTGTTGAAATTAGCCATCTGATATAAGTGTCATTTTTGTGTGTTAAAAAATGGCTCTCTAGTGCCCCCTAGAAGTTGGACAGGCGACGCCCCTCAGCCAGTATGTCTGATTTAGTTGAAATTTGACACACATGTCCATCTCCATCTGCTCTACAAAAAAGCCTATTAGACCCCTAAACTCCGCCTACCAACATTTTCCGGAATTTTGAATTTTATGGGAAAGAATTTTTGCGAACTCCTCTTACACGCTGGGTCCAATTCATACCAAACTTGCTGTGGATCATTATTGGAGCTATATCATCAAAAGTTCTCAAAAGCTGGCTGATATATCATTGTGTTTAGAAGATATAGACCAGGGATATTCAACTAAAATTCAGCGAGGTCCAGTTAGAGAGAATTCCTCATGCAAAGGTCCGGAACATCACAATAATGTTTAATTTGTGCTATATGATTTTGTGCCATATGTATTGAAGTAGCCAACAGTTGTATTAACGACTGTATGTAGTCAACAACTGACTTTCAAATTAAATAAAGAAAGTTCAATTGAATAACATCTAAACAATATTTATTATTACAGATTTCCAATTGAACTGGATTAATTATAAATAATACATACTCTAATAATAAATGAATGATCTTCTCTCATTTCAACTAAGATAAAGGCTGGATTAAAAAAAAATACATAACAGAAAGCTTTTGAAAAATGTGACTCTAAAAATAAAGTACTTATTATTTTATTGTCCTGCAGCTTTAAATTCAGTTTATTCGGGCGTCAAGCGAAAAAGATAGATTTGTGTGCAGGGACTTCATTGTTTCAGCTCTATTCCCTCTCTGTTAACGTCATTGTTGGGCAGTGAATTAATGTGTCAGGATTCTGATCATATTTGGCTCTTAGGTTTATTTTTCTGTGCCTTAATTTGTCTCATAGTGGCGCTTCACATTGTTGCTTTTAATATCGCCACGGTCTCTGAACACATGAGACACACTGGTTTTGAACTGGTTGTGGGAATAATAAACATAAGAGTCTGTCTATTCTTGGTTAAAGGTTCTGGTTAAGCTGTCCACATTTCTCTCTTTGGAGCACCAAGTGAAATAACTTCTCTGACTCACAGACGTTTTCCAACTATCGGGTCTTACTCCTCCTGTCTCTCCCGTGTGTGTCAATATGGCCCATGTGATTGGTCGAGTAGGATCACGTGAGATGATATACAACGCACGCTACAGTAATTTCCTGTGTCACGCATTCCACGCGAGAAAAAAACGTCTGACTGGCGGTAGAACGTTCTCGGCCAAGCAAGCCGGCATCCCGCCAGCTCCCCCGACACGCTCAAAGATCCGAGGACCCGTTCATCACTGCTTGCAGCTTTAATTTTTTATTTTTTTAAATCTCCACTTTCCATGTTGGTTCTTTGCTCTGGGCTGTTTTAGAAAGTGGCAAGTAGGACTACAGCAATCCACACAGTGTGACAATTATTGATGTTTCCATGACAATTATGCTCTGTGACACTCCTGTCAATTGAAAATGTGTGATTCCTGTCGAGACACTCATGCAGGTCAAATGGGCAAGCATTAATTGAGTTTAAGTCAATCAAATTGCTGGATGCTGATTGGTTGACCCCATCAGATTCTCTAATTCAAATAAGGTACACCTGCTGAGGGGGAAACATATATATATATGTTTACAGTATTATTTTTTTCTATAAGTCTATAGTATGGTGAATGCTTTTTCCCAATATCTATTTAACAATTTTTCCCACTACCTGTAAGATATTGCAAGGATAAACTCCTGATGAGAAGACTATTTCCCAAACCAAACATTTGAGCTGTACTTTGATTTAAGTGCAAGCGTTTTCCTTCAAGGTCCAAAGAAAGAGACAATTTCACTGCAAAGTATCACAGCTTTTTCTATTAAAGCTTCACACACTGTATATGTATTTATAGAGGGATTGTGTAAGTACTTAACAGAACTCAGATCCAGCAACTATGCTTACAAATCTGTGCAAGGCCATTTGCCAATCTCCTCTTTCTGTCTGTCTTTCTTTGTACAGCACGCAGCATGCTACACTCTTATCGTAGGCTACCCTCGTCTCTCACATTCCTCCCCCTTCACACACACACACACACACACACACACACGCGCGCGCACACACACGCGCACACACACACAAACCAATATCCCCGGACAGGAAAAAGGCTGACTCACTGCCGCTTCATTACTCAAGTGAGTTTTGAGTGTGTGTTTACACACACACTGATTGATATTAACCATCTTTGCTTAAATCTCCTTCACCAAAAGACAGCACACCAAGCAGCGGGCTGGTACCCTTGCAGAATTGTACTGGGGGGTAGGCAGGGTGGGGGGAAAACTGACCGAAAAGCTCACACTGCCCTCTACTGATGTCTGACAGGAAAATCACCCACAATCATCTACGCACCAACTTATTTTATCAGCATTTTGAGTATTTATTTTCCCCATTATATGCAAAAGTTTGAATGTCACAAAATAATTATAACATATGCAACACAATTAAGGAATAAAATCCTGCTTGAAATATATCAGTCGTTTTTGCTACACAAATTTAAAATTATAAGCCCAAAGTTTATTTTTAAGTGTTCTTTTTTTCATTATCTTTGTTGCTGTGATGATTGCACTGCACACTAAGAGAAGCACATTCCAGAACATAGTGAGAGAAAATTAAACATCAAAAAACAAGAATCAGACATATAAAAGAAAATTACAATAAAAATACCATACATGAAGAATATGTACAATATCTGAATTAAAATGAAAGTTTATGGAAGAGAATGACAATGTAAACATAAAAAGACTATGTAAAATATATTAGAAATAAAATCAAAGATCTGTGCAGTTTTAGAAGTGGTAGATTTGTGCAGAAATGTGCAAAATTGTCCAAGGAATGTGCACATTTTTCACATGTAGAAAAAAATTATACAATGTACAAAGATATAGTCCCAAAGATGTATGTTGATTTATAGCATGTAGACAGATTTAGCTGTTTTGATGAAATGGTCATAGGTTGAGAAAACTATTGTGTAATATTGACGAGAGATTGTGGTAAAATTGACTTGTATGTATGTTTATAAAATATTGTTGATTATTTCCAAAGCAAAGTTTCCTTCTGTAGCTTTAAGGTCAACCAACAATACATCATATCAGGCCAACTCCTCTCAAATAGCAGATAATCTAATATCATAATAACAAAATATTTACATTTTGAATGAAAAACTGCTCCATTGTGTTTACTGCTCAATCATTTCGCCATACACACTGCATCATTTTATTCAAGACAGATAGGCCTTGAGAAAACAAATACGCTTCACTCGAGTTCCGCTTTCATTTTGGCAGTCGTTTAAAAAGCATATGGCACATTTTTCAGATGATATTTAACTCATTTGAGATTGAAGGCTTTTCATTTATCCTCCTAACTGATTTTCCCTTTCACATTATATTAAATGAGCAATATTAAACAGGCCTAACTCATTGTAATCAAATCCCTCTCTTCTGGAAGATGATGAAAAGCTATGGTGTCATTTTTAATCAGCTTAAGGGAAAATAGGTGTCTAGGGAGTCCCTCCCAATTGGTATGAGCCTGCCCTGGTAGCAGCAAGACATTTGATGACCTCTTGACCTTCTCGATTTAATGGGGTCATTCAGAGGCAGAGGTGGAGCCAAGGGGCTATAAATTGTAATTCTGATTGTCCTCTGTAGGCAAGGTGAAGAGATCAGCCACAGTCAATGAGAAGGTCATAAAGGTACAGTTTCAGATGAGGACCAATACGTCGTATTTCAATCTCTGAGTAATTCAATCATTTGTCTTGTCTATAAGCAACAACCTTAGAGACCCTATAAGAAGAGGGTGGAAGTTGCAGTATCAGCTACAGCACATTTAGCTTTTTTTTAAAGTCTGTTAAGAGTTTAAAGCTGTAGACTCAAAAGGTTGTTTGAACAAAGAAAGAGGAGTTGAGCATTGTGAGTTGTTCTCCTACTTTGATCACATTAACATTTCAAACACTCAAGGATTGAATGCATTTTCATAAAAAAGATGTTTGACCTGACAAGCTAGCTTCATAAAAGTGCACACAAAGCTTAGACTATCTCCTCTTATTTGGTGATTACATGATGGAACTATTAATTAATGGCATATACAAAAAAAGATATCTCCAAAAATATACAGTGACCTGTCCTTGCAATACATTGGGAAACAGTCAAGTGAAGAGAATAGCAGAGGATTGTAGCACCACTCTTTGTATAACACTATACTATAATACTATATATATATTTAAGCAATATTAGAATTGAAGATGTTTCAAGGGGGGTGGAGGGGCATCAATGAAATTATTGATGACTCAACGACATTTAGCTGCTTTGGTTTCAGGGTCCTGGTATTGGCCCACTGTCACACTGTCTCAGCTTAGTTGGATGGTTGAATAGAACGGAGCTAGCATTAATCTTACCTCTGTGGTATGCATTATGATGCCAGTTCTTACAAATAAACCAACAGAAAGTCAACAGAATGTTTTTGGGGTTATGCTTTATTCTGCAATACCTTTAAAGCAACACACACATATGCAAGTCATCTCTCCAGTTTAAAATCCATGTTATTTGAAATTTTAAAACATAAAAAAATGTCCTGTCATTAAAAAATATTCTATACTATTGTACTATTGTACTATTGTACTATTGTGTAACAGCCTATAGGGATGAATTTGTTAAAGAGTGTAAGCATATTTTAGCAAACTTCAACACTCTATCAAACTAAACAAGCATAAACCTCTTCAAAACAAGATGGTAAGTCACATTTCAGTGTTTAATAATTTGTGTTAAATGCTTGTTTTCAGTTACCTGTATGTCTTTCCTGACATTGAGTGGCCCTGCAGCTGTCCCAATGTAGCCCCTTGTCCCTTTTGGGAATTTCTTGAAGAGGAGCTGAAAATCAAACAAATATCCTAAGCATGCTATGAAAATATCAACAAAATGCAATACATTAAGAATAGGTGACATATTTTTAGTGAGGGATAGCAACAGGTATAAGATAGGGTGTAAAATGCACTGTCTTCAGCCTTTGTGCGGCAACCTCACTAACATTTTCAAATTTGTAGGTTCATTAGTAGAGATAAATAGAAAATCTGCATGACTTAATTATCAAATAAAGTACATTCAAATATACTTTATTCACCTGAATCTATTTTTCCAGGTTCTAAAACAACAGAATAATGATTGAAGTGTCATGTAATAAATTAAAACTCTTACAAGCATTGCATTACAATTGAGGATTTAGAGAATGTAAACGGCCAAAAAAGGTTATGTTACTTTGAGACACCACTAAGGGTTAGTAACACATGTGCATATACTTTAACATACTTTGTATTTGCCTTTTTATTGTGGTGTGTGTCAAATGCTTCTTAGGTGTGGATTGAGCTGATATGTGGGTGTGACAAAGTATTACATACACCTGACTGAGCTCAGCATAATGAGCTTTGTTTCTCAGAAACCCTGAAAATTCCAGCTTGCCCTTGAGTGTAAAAGAAAGTTGTTTTGCAATATTGCTCCAAGTTCAGAAATGATAGCTTAGGTTTTTTAAAGACATTATTTTAAGTAAAGCACCAACCCTTAAGCGTACACTGCTCTGGGAGAGATCAGCAAATTAAAATTCATAGAAAAGCAAGTGTTTAATAAACATAGAGGGCTTCTTTCCATCAATTAGAAAAGACCCACTGCTAAAGAGGCAACCATGCTTTACTGTATAACCACATTTGTCCACAAGTGTCTACCCAAGTGAGTGTGTCTGAGTACCTATCACCTGTGATGTGATTTTAGCGTGAAGGGTACTTCGGTCAAATGCTGCTCATTCCCAACGCTCTGCTCACTCAGAGCCTCATTTGACTGCACCCTTGGCTGCCTAAACAGGTGGCGACAACGAGAGCCAAACCAACCATGTAACCCTCCACTGGGACTCCTGCCATGCTTCGGGAGCACATGGAGGATATGCTTTACTACAATGCCATGTGTTAGTCAAGACTTTAGAAAAGCAGGCTTATAACCACTTTGAAAATTTGATAGGATTTGAAAAGTGTCTTTGAGTGCATGCCCAGGTTCACACTATTCACACCTCATTCAAAAGACCCTCTTTTGTCTGCAGATTATCCAGATTGTTAAATTATTTCTGGTGCAAAGTGTTTGTTTAAAGAGCCTCCCATTAATAAATGAGTTGTTTGGATAAGTGTATGCTTTTAAGGCTGTTTTTGTGACACAATTCTTCATTTACATAAGCAGCAGCACATCCAATGCAGTGGTGTTATTGAATCTAACCTGAAGTAGTCAATCCTCCCATCTACAAAGTAATGAGTGGAAGATATCTCTAAACACAAACTGAATCTGGTTGTTCATTTTGAAACCAGCTATATGCCTTGATAGCTTGAGAGACACAAAAAAACTATGGAAAGGTAAATTATAGTCAGTGGTGCACATAACTTATTTAGATACTCAGGTGAGTACCAGGAGTTGATGTTTGGTATTTACCCCATACATAGCATGGTCATGAATGCAATCGTCCTCGCTGTCCTCCTGGGTGTCTCCCTCACTGTCTTCCGCTTCAGCTTAATGGTAGATGATGAAGACGCAACTCCCAGTCCCTGGTTGACCCTCTGATTGACAAGTATGCGACAGACAAGATCTGTACTTGATTTTCATAATGTTGAGAATCCCCCCTCACAAGCTCAAGGCAGTGTAAAAGACAATTTAACCACCTTGTTGACGTTAGAGTAACAGTCTGGATTGCTTGTATTTACTATTTGGACTAAGTCATACACAGAGGATGTTGCAAAGTGTTCTGCCCCCACATTTTCATGTGTTGCATCAGAGACGCCAAGTGGTGTAGAATGTAATTGTGTTTTCGTTCTTAGATTTATCCCTCCTCTCTTGCCGTAGTTAGTCCCTTTGTTTCTGAATCTGCTGAGAGGACATACTGCTGTTACTTTTCACTGTAACTGTTTGGAAGCCTTTGAAGGTCTAAGTCTGTAAGTAGCATGTAAATATCTACTACGATATATTTTCTGTATATTTACTGTTTTAGTATAACGTTTGTGTTGTATAGGAATAGATGCTAATCGCGATTAGCATTTCACCATTAGCATCAATGTTAATATTAGCTTAGACGCTAACTAGTTAGGTGAGTCTCATGTTAATATCTACTCATTTGTTCTTGCACGATGACTTTATGCTGAATCATAGCTTTGTATTCATGTAACGTCAATGTGTCCTGACTCGAACGGCGTTAGCTGCTATTGGCCTAACTCGAACGATTCCGGCGTGACGCACTTTCCGGTCTTTTCGCGGCAATTTTCTTCGGCGATCGCCATCAAAGTGTAAGTCGTATTCATTTATACATATCAAAGAATCTACGTGTCAAATTTCATCAATATATATGGACGTTTACGTGTCTAAATACTCTAGGAAAGTGACTTTGAGAGAAAGAAGTAAGAACACTCAGGCGACGATCTTTACTCTGAAAAGTATCTGTATTTTCATCGTACTTAAATAAATGTTTGCATCTTTTCAATGATTTGCACAAGTCATTTGTCTTTTGCTTTAACAATGTAGCTTTTCAATCATGAATACTTGTGTTTTTAGTTGTAATATATATCTTACTCTGCACTGTGTGTTATGATAGTAATTGTTATATACAATATGTGTGTGCATGATTGTTAAATTTCATGAATCAGCTGGTGTTTTGCAAGTGATTGACACGTGAAGAGTTTAACAAAACATCCAGTTAGCGTTAGCTTCCTTTTACTGGCTCTACTAAAGTCAAAGCTAATTCTAAAAACTAAAACGATACTTGGCTCAAAAGGTAAGAAGTTAAAGTTTAGTTTAACACAACGTTAGCTAAAAACTGTTCGGCTTAGGCCACAATGCCGTTATATGTAAATGGTCAGTTTGTAAGGTCATTTCATGTTATGTTTCCACAGTTTTACAAAATCAAAGAAAGATCCTCACTAAAAGGCCTATACACTCTACTACGGATTCCTGGGTCTTTATTTCAAGGATCTACTGTTAGCTATCTGCTAAGCTAACCTACACAAGCAAGAGCAGAATACAAAGCGTTTTCCTGCTTGCTTTAACTGCATCCATTTTCTGCCTAATATAAAAAAAAATTGGTGTACTCGTTGGGTTGCCAAAAGGTGTCATGATTTTGCTTTAGTTTGTTTTCTGTAGATCACCTGTGTTGAATAAGTCTTGTCAGCCTTGCTCTGTTCCCTTGTTTCTTCCACCTATCAGCTTTCAGCGTGCCCTCATGTCTGCCCATCTGTTTCTTGTTTCATTAGTTTCTTGTGTATTTATAGTCCTGTCTTTTGTTTGTTGGTTGTCGGTTTGTCTGCTATTTTCTTGTTTGAATCCCTCGTGCAGTTGTCTGATTCTGGTTCAAGGCGTTTTGCCTGTTTAGGTTTTTCCTTGGATATTTACTTACTCACTTTTGGACTCACCTGCCTTGTAAGTTTTGTTTTAGATTAGTTTCTTTACTTAAGTCACAGTTTTAAAATTCCTTTTTTCCCTGTGTCTGTCTACATTTGGGTCCATCCCCTTTTGTCTGTTTGCCAAACCGTGACAAAGGGTGGTTATCTTGCTGTTCCAGAGTTCAAGTTAAAGGATCATAATCTAAACACTAGGTGAAAACCTAGAACATGGCTGGACCGCGTATGGGCAATGTACTAAATTGCGACCAAATTCTTACAGGGATATTTAGTGGTGTCTATAATGTGAATTGCAGGATATTAAATGTTTGTCTGCCATGTACTGTACCGGGCACAGCAATAATTGTTTTCAAAGTATACTTCAGTAGCATGTATCACATGAAATGGTAAAGCTACATTTGAGAAAAGCAATTGAGGACTGCTTTAATTTAATAAATTCAACTAATTCTGCTATTACAAAGTGTTATGGATTATTCTTCTTAAGTATTAATGTGACTTTTTAAACAGACCAGTCCTAGGTTACATCCCATGACAATTAAGAACATGCCCACAGCCTTAAATAGAAAATTACGGGGAAACAAAAATAAAGCAAGAGAACTTTCCTGCTTCAGCTTCCAGAAAATGGTCTAATTTTGCGATTAGCTGCAGCAATTTGTTTTTTATTAAAGTTGTGTACAGTCTCATTGAGATTAAGATCACTTTTCCAAGAGAAACCTGAGAATAAGAAGCATTCACAAGAACATAATCGGCGACATAACGACGCAATAAACATGGCATTAAAAACGGTTCATGAAGAAGAAAGTCTGATTGTGAAAAAACAGTTAAGATTGTGGGAACTCCTTTGTCAAAGTAAGGTGCTCCTATAACAGAAGCCACAACCGCTTTCTCCGTAAGCGTGGAACTGATTAACTGGCTTCATCCAGACCTATGGACTGTAGTTTGTGGAGTAGGATTTTATGGTTTTGGGTTGATGGTATCAAATGCTTTTAAGAGGTCAATGGATAGGGCAACACTAAATAGTTTTTTAACCAGGGAGGAGACAATGTTATCAATGATAGAAACTGCAGTTGTTATAGTGCTGTGACCAGAGCGAAAAACCATACTGGTATGGCTATAGAATGTTTTGTGAGTAAGTAAAGGTGCGTAGTTGTAGATTGACCAATGATTTTAGGATGTTTGCTAAAAAAATATGTTTTAAATGTTGAGATCAGTGACATCACAGCTTTTGTGTTAGGGCACTACGAAAGGCACTTTTCCATTAAGCTGGAATCATGCTTGTTTAAAAAATGTTTGGTTAAAATTATGATGTAAATGTGGATAGATTAACGGGGCACTTGATGGATGAATAAGATATGGGTCACAATTAGTTGGACCATTGTTTTTGCAGATGGCTGATCTGACTGAGTTCTTGAGAGATGATATAGTATTCCAAAATTTAGAGGAACTATCACATGCAGAGACTGATAATAATTTAGTCTTCCTCATCATGCTGGTGCAGATGTTTCTTTGATGTCTATCTGAGGACTATCTGTATTTAATTATATGCTTTTTATAAGGGGCATATGTCAGCAATAATCAAAAATTTTGAAACCTCTCCAGTTTCCAAAAAGTGATTCCATTCTCGGCACAAAAACTTGAGCACAGCAATCATTTTACCCCTCTTTTTTGTAAGTAACAGCAGTAGCTCAACAACAGACCAATTAAATGTCTCACAGATGTCACAACCCGGCTCCTAGGCTGACAAATATGAAAAAGGACACAATGGATGATGGTAAATTAAAGGTATTTATTATAATGAAGTAAAGAAAAGGCTACCGTTGTAAAGTGTCAGCCAGTAACATCAGTAAAGTGAATGCATGAGCATGAGGAAGTGTGGGGTGTTGTCAGCGAAAACAAAAGATGACCAAACCAAGACGTAACCAGGCATAAGCCGGCATGGATGAGTCCATGCGAGCTGGAGAGAGACCAGAGCAATACTGGAGCAGGGCTTTTATTCCCTAAGTGCTCCAGGACCAGGTGCTCTGCATCCAGTACTCTGCCATACCCACGTTCCTGTGACACCTTCAGGGACACGGGGACATATAGCTGGCAAAACCACACTTGTACGGTGTGATAGGCAGTGGCCGTCACACAGAAAGGAACCTTGCAATCAGCTAATTTCATGCAGTTCTTGAGGGAGTGTGCGGTTCACCAAACCCGCTTAAGGGAATCCACTACTAAAACAAACTTGGTCACTGTGTGCACAGACAGAGCTGCTGTCATCATTGGTATGTAAAACAGCAGCCAGTCCGTGCATACAGCGGCCAACTTTGTTGTCCAGTTATCTAATCCTAGATCATGGAAAGGAGCTTCACGAGTACAACTGTTATGGCCTGTGCAGTTCCTGAAAACACTTAAACCTACACTGTACATTAACTACCACTTGACAATTTTACTGCTAATTTCTCCTCTACTCCAATCGCCAACACCTGTCTTCTCTCAGCTCATCCACAGTAACTCTCAATCTCTAGCTCAACCACCAGTGCTCGAGGTGGGCCAGAACTCACCGGTATGCAGTAGAGGCACTTCTACATTTTACTCTTTGGTGACACTTCTCACAAGCTGCCGATACCCTCTTTCACCCCATCAATGTCAGGTTCTCCGGGTGATTCCAGCCCAGTATCATGGCAGGTCATGAAATAGTCAAGAAATGTAATCTATTGGCTTTGTGTACATAGAACTTTCAATTTTTTTTGTGGTGCTTCGGACCAAAGACACACAGTCCACATATTCCGCACATAAAATCCCTCTACATCAAAGCATCAGCGAGATAATAGCCAAAGAGAAATCGCGTTATCAAACGATAGTTGTAAAATTTGTCTTACCTTTGCTGTTTTGCTGCAAAAGGTTGACTTTTTTTCCTCTGTGGTGGCGGGGCGTGGTTAGGCTCAGCTGCAGGGGGGAGTGGGGGAGTGGCTCAGGGAACGGTGCCAGGAAGAGCCCTAATTGGCCTAATTGGCCTGAGCTGGTTAATTGTGTTTTCTCCCCAACATAAACGGCAGTAGGGAGGCAGAGGAGACCAGGCACGGAATCTGCCGGAGCGTCGGACGTACGCCGCCATCAGCCAGACGGACAAGCAGGCTCAGCAGGTGCGTTCAGGGGCAAGGCCGAGAGCGCACTGCCAAGACCGAATTAAATATACTAATAAAGCACGGTAAACGAGATCTTGTCTGCAAGCGTCTTTGTGCTAGGGGGAAAAACCCACGGTAACACCAACCTGTTACACACTCATCGTTCCGGGTGTTTCTAGGGGCTGTCTGGACCCTGGGGAAGGGTTAGCACTAGGCTCGTTCGAGATGAGCCAGTCCTGCGCAGAATCGGATCACCGGCGAGCAGTGCACAATGCATGCCGGTTAGATTTGTGTCCGACTTGCTCCCGACTTGCTCTGAAGTCATGAACACGTGGTCAACGATAACCTCACGAGAGTGAGGTGGCCGCAGGTTTTAGAGCCAGGCGCTGCAGTAGCTCTCCACCGACTGCATGACCCAATGCATGATGGTAAACGCCTGGCTGTCGCAACATCAGAGAGCTGATTGGCTCTTAGATTTGACAACAAACACCACGTTTTGCAGAAAATCCTATTTTTCTGTGTAGTTGTAATACTTAACGCTCGATTGTTGGCTGTTAGTCAAGTTAATCTAAAGACATAACTTGTGTGGTTAATATTAAAGCTTATTTATATAACATTTGTTATATAACACAAAGTGTTTCACAGGCAGTCATAAAAAGAACAAAGGATGCAGGTACACGCACATTTCTACATAAATATATATTTATAAACGCATATGAATAAATCCGAACGAGGTCTGTTAACTACAAGTAGCCTACAGATCGGATCTAACAGGGTGTAACTGTTTCTGTGACTTCCTGTGTATTCTTTGAAGGCAGCTGAAAACCTAAACTGTCTGTACTAAAAATTCTAATTTTGTTCTGCTTCACTTTATCAAAGTCAACCTTTGCAGAGAGAATGTTCACATATTGTGCTATGATTTGGTCGAGGTTTAGAACTGCAGCTTCATCATTCCAAAGGGATTTTTTTTAGGCGAACCTGAAACTTTTTTATTTGTGCTGTGTGCCATCTTCATTTACTCTTAACCAGTAAAGAATATACTGATATTTACACATCTGAACAAACAAAGTGTTCTCTTTATTATTACACCAACATTATTCAAATAGACCTGTGGTTGCAGAGATAAACTCTTTTTATTTATGGTATGCAATTTTTTAGCAGAGGCCTAAAAAATGGGTGTGTTTATCTTTTTTATTCTTTTTCCAAGAAAAGTGTGTTGATAAGAAAAGTGCAAAGATGAAAAATGTGTAATGATGATCATTGACAGTTGCTGCCTTATACACAAATGTGCGTTCCAAGACAATTGACCTGAAGCAGATTTTAATCACACTTGCATACTTGTATACTAGTATTGTGCACCTCTGATTATTGTAGATACTACAGGTTAAATAGAGTACCTGTGATGAAGATTTATTTTTTCCGCTGGAGTGCCTTTGTGGCTAACTGGAAAGAACGTGTACTATTAAGGCTGAGTCCTTACCACTGCGGTTTGGTTTTGAGTCTGGTTCATGGCCCTTTGCTCATTCCTGCCCTCTCCAATTCCTTTCCTGTCTCTCTTTCACCATCAAATAGAGCAGAAATATTTTTTTATTTTTTTCCTGCTCTTCATTAGTTGTTTTTTTTTCTCCAAAAAAGCAGTTTTGTCAGCACAATAAATTGTATGTGTGTGTGATTACATTCATCAATTCATGTTCTGGCAAGGTGGGAAATGTAAAGAATTATAGTACTATAAGACCACCTCACCAGTGAACACAATCGCACAAAGGCAGGTGCTGTATTGGCCTTCCTTTTGAGAGTAAATTACTTCAAAAAAGGTCATGGATTGACATTTATCCAGAAAAAACATATAAACAGAGCCTGACACCATGAAAACTGGACCTGATTTTATCAGTGAGGATCTAAAGCAGAAGCAGAGCTTTGAACATAAGCTTGGATGTCTTTGTTCTATTGCTGCTTGATTAAACACGAATGTTTGCAGGACTTGTAACAGAAAATGTCTTTTGTACCTGACGGCAAGCTCTCTGTGTGTGTACTGTCATTTTCTCGAGAGGAAGCACAGGCAAAATGGCAACCACTCTGTAATTGATGATTTTGGCAAAATGATGGAAGTCATTTTAGACTTGACATTCAGAGTGTAATACTGAGTCTTCAAAAATGCAAGGATAAGTGCATAACTTGGCTTAATATTATTGAGAATTTGTCCATGTTTGGGTGAAATTTGCATTTTATTCAAGCATGCACGACCAGAATATAAATCTACTTGACCTTGGAGGATGTATGTTGAGTACCTGTGTAACATTCAGGCTGTACAAGTCTGCTATCTGTTGCTTTGCAATATTGTAGTTTTTTCACTTGAGTGTTTCATCTGATTTTAATTGTAATTAATATGATTTAGGAATGTATTCACAAACAGGTGTTTAAATCTTAAATCAAAATACAATGAGACGGATCACTCCACAGGTGTCAAGGTGAAAATATAGAAGCAAGTCATTTTCTTTGTTAATTTAAATGCTTCATATCCAGTTCCTCTCTGCTCACTATCTTTAAAAACAATAAAATGTATCGAGGGTGTGTTAGTATATATGAAGCTATGAGTATTGTTTGTGTTGTGACAATTACTATTATTGTTTATTAATTGTTCCTCTTCTCTGGCTGTCCAATACAGTGTTCTACTTACTATATCATGTGTTTTCTTTGTCTTTCAGCAATTAACCAAGTGGATTACTCATCCTTTATGTGACAATTCAATTTTTTTCAAAATAAAGTTCCACTCTATTACTTTGTATATTTGAGTGATTTAACACAAGAATGACTCATACTCTAAAGCTTTCTAATTAAGAGGGGCCAAATTTGCTAAACTGAAATACTGTTTCTGAACTGAGAACTGTCTGTCTGCCCTAACTAACATTACTGACCGCAGATGACATATTTCATTCCACCTGGAGTGAATCTTATTATAATACATTTACAATGTATTGAGACTTTTTTTCACAAAAAGGTGTATATGTAATTGCAGTAATTTTCAAAACTGAATAATTTATATAAATCTAGAAAACCTGCTCCTTCCTTTATCTATCTGGCAAAGGAAAACTTAACTGAAACAATGGCTAGTTTCATTTCACTGAACACGTTGACTTTTGTACAAATCAAACCTGCTGCTATAAAAGAAGGTGTTAAGTATTGGACCTGCCACATCAGTGAATACAACAGTAATCTAATCCATGAGGATGTACGTTGGTTTGAGAAACTAGTAGAAAACTGGTCTGCCATGTACAAACATCATCCCCAACTCAAAACAGCAACTAAAAAGTTCAAACTGAGAAATTAAAGATGGAGTCAGCCATGTGTGAGAGGGTTTTAAGCCAGTTGCTGTGTGTAGAAGTGTACTTTGTGTGTATGTGCCACAGCCAACCAAGCAGTGCAGTGGTCAGACTTTTGCCTGGAATCACAAAGCCAAAAGTAGATAAACTCAATTCCACAACAGCACTCGTCCCAAGCCAAACGACAGCTTCCAGGAGGCTCTTAAGCCTCTTAGAGTACTGGTTTCCCTCCCTTACCTATCAGAGTTTTTTGAAATGTTTTCTTTTCCTCTCCCTTCAACCTCTCCTTCATTCATCCGTTTCATAGATGAGACAGTGTCGACAGCAAGGGCGGCGGACATCAGCACAGTAAGCCAAGCATGATTGAGATAGAGATTTACAAGGAGAAATTGCTGAAAATCAATCAGTAGGTAGAGGAGAAGTAAGGGAGGCCCTTGGGTATGCCCAAACATAATTGTATGTTAGAAATAAAAAAATAAAGATCAAACAAGCAAGCTGTGCTGCTCAGAAGAATACACATAGTTGTGGATAGGGAATTGGCAGTGATAAGTGAACTTGTTCGCCTTGAATTTTACCAAGTTGTTTCTTCAAGGAGTAACTCACTGCCTGTGATCATTTCAGGGACAAGTACACAGCTCACACTTGGCAGTATCACAGCTTTCTGCTGTTGAGTGAAGCAACAAGCAGTCTGATATGTAAGAAGAGTTGTGTGTGCTTTTGCATCCATATCTGCATGTGTTTGTATTCATTTTTATAAAACATAGGTTTTACCCCATTCTTGAATCGCGTTTGAGGTTTAAGGTGACACCAGTGTCTTGTGTCTTTTTTGACAGCAGCTGGCAGAGATGGTGGGCCTCCACCCACCCAGGAAGATGGAGTGATTGCTGTCTTTACATGATGGGCCCTGATCTAGCCAACAGCAGCCACAGGCCTTGTCACAGTTAATAATATTGGCCCCAAAGATTTTTTTGCCAACCGCGACCCCCCAATAATGATTGATTAAATACTTTCTCCTTAATAATGACAAAGGCATAAATCACCCTCTTGGTAAAAGACGCAGATGTAAGTTAGTCCGTGACATACATGCATCCCTGATGGTTGGTTCCGAAATAACATTGATCTTAATCAAAGGACACATATTTAACAGGAGATGGATGACAAGGGAAAAATATGTGGGAGAATGTTACAATGCAATTGTAAAGTAATATGCTAAGCAGGAATAAAGGATGGAACGTGATGGAGCGGAGAAAGGAAGGTGATGCAGTTCACATTGCTGTTCTTCAAGTAATTTACATGCTGATTACTATCAGCAAAGTACATTATTGATTCCATGCTTCTGTTTTCCTGTAAGAAGCAACATGATATAGAATGAGAACACACACATTCATATGTGACGGTCTCTGCATGTAATTTATTTTTATTAAGGTACTGTGAGGAAAAATGACATGTTACAGGCCTTTATTTAATATTGCACATCATCCAGTCATGAAATTCTCCCCCCATGTTCATAGCTGCAAATAAAATTCTTAAAATAAACAAGTAAATAATTATATATATATATATATATATATATATATATATATATATATAGCTATAGCTATATAGCTATATATATCAGAAAAACAATTTTCTGAAAGTTACACATAGAACCTTTAATGAAAAAAAATAAACAATTGTTAAAACAAGTAAATAATTATATATTTAAAAAAATTTCATGAAAGGTTTTTTCTCATGAAAAATGACAACGGTGGTCAATAAGTGAACTGCACTCAGCAACATCTAAAACAGTGCATTGACATACATAGGACTGACCATAACTTAACAATCGGCACCCACTACCCATACAGAGTCCACAGGTGAAATCTATTGTGATATTTTGGTTTTAGCTGGCTAATGTTAGCTAATGTTAACTTGCTTGAAATGAAGGGTTGTGCAGTGATATGTAAATGTCTGTAATTGTCCTGGGGATGAAGGAGTCATAGTCAGTGGGGGTCCTGGGCTTTGTTGATGAGCCCAACTGCGGTTTTTATAGCGTGAGTTATTGGTCCTGATGGACTGCAGCCTCCTGCCAGAGGGAAGGGACTCAAAGAGTTTGTGTCCAGGGGCAGAGGTGTCGGTTACAATCTTTCTTGCCCGCCTCAGGGTCCTGTAGGCGAACGAGTCATGGAGGGACGGCATATTGCAGTCAATTACTCTCTCAGTAGAGTGAATGATGTGGTGATGCGATGGAGGAGGTGAGGATGGACCCAAAGGTGGCAATGTAGAAGTGCACCATCATTGTCTTTGGCAAGTTGAACTTCTTCAGCTGCCTCAGAAAGTGCATTCTATGCTGATCCTTCCTGGTGGTGGAGCTGATGTTCAGCTCCCATTTGAGGTTCTGGGTTATGATGGAGCCCAGGAAGCGGAAGGACTCCACAGCGTCGACCAGGGACTCACACAGGGTGATAGGGGCAGATGGGGCTACGTTCTTCCGGAAATCTATAACCATCTTCACTGTCTTTAGCATGGAGCTCTAAGTTTTTTATTCTGCACCAGGTCACCAGATGCTCAATCTACCAGCTGCAGACGCCACTCATCCCCACTAGAAATAAGTCATGAGGGTGGTGTCATCCGCAAACTTCAGGAGCTTGACGGACTGGTGACTGGAGGTGCAGCTGTTGGTGTACAGGGAGAAGAGCAGAGGGGAAACATCACAGCCTTTCGGGGAACCGGTGCTGATGGTTTGAGAGACTGAGACGTGTTTTACCAGTTTCACATGCTGCTTCCTGTCAGACAGGAAGTCTGTCAACCACTTGAATATACAGTATATTAGAATTTAGAATAATCAGCCCTAGTAACTACGTAGGTATTGAAATTCTGGATTTCAGTATTAGGGAATGTTGATGACAGAGCATTTTTATTAAAAGATAAAAATGAGATTTAAAAAAGCAGTGGTATTTATTGAAGAATTAAGTGTGGTCTTGAGTTTAATAATTAATAATAGTAAATTGAGTGTTTTCAACAAGAGACTAAATTGAAATACCTTAATCGCAGTTTGAGAGCAAAATCAAGAGGCTAGATCTATGAAGAACGTTGTGCTCTGTGTTCAAGTACATTTAGGCCACTCAAGTACTGTACTTAAGTAAAATTTTGAGGTACTCGAGTATTTCAATTTTATGTTAATTTGCGTGGTAGACTGAGACTAAATGGGATCAATACTGGTCATGTTACACATGCAGATCAAAAATGTATACACTGAGTTGCCAGTTTACTTGGTACACCTAGCTAAAACGGATGTAGTCTTATAAAAGGGTCTTGTAATGACCCTACCTCCATGAAGGTTATAATGTTGCATTTTTGTTGACATTGTTTAGAAAGGTGTTGATTAATAATTGTTCCATCATTGGAGGATGTAGTATGTGGTGCTGTCTATATAGATGGGATTGACAAAGTAATAGAAACACCTGTCTGTATAAAGAAATTATTTATGATGACTGATTTTACACATAATACATTTTACCAGCCTTGCAAAGTACAACTCCACCTGTGAAAACAGTTGTATTATGTCCTCAGTTGCTGTGAAGGGAGCTTTGTCACGTTGAAATAACCTTAATTAGGATTTCCCACATTAGGGTTATTTTAGGGTTTGAAGATAATGAAATTTAAAGCGAAAGCCTGACTCAATGCTAGGGCCGTGGAGATCAAAAGGCATGTTGCATACCAACATTCTTTTTTCACTGGTCTCTTGTTAGTCCCTCAACTTGAACAATACTCATTTGCTGTGCTCTTTTAGAAAAACAGCATCAGTACAGTCTGCAGGTTTTTGCTTTGCAGCTTCGTCTCTTGTTTGGATATAATTCTGTCTCCTACGGAATTGAAAAAGACAGAGGCTTGTATTTTCAGTTACCTTGGTACAGTAATGCATGCTGCTGTGGTCAAAATCCACAAGTTGAAAAAACAGCACCCTATTTATACAGTACACACCTTAACAAATAAATGCACAAAGCCAATACAAATAACACAGACCACAACACAGTGAGCTAGAAAACACCAATACTTTTATTTTAATTCCTAAGACTTCCATCATACAGAGCTCATCACCTCTATGACTGCATCCTAACAAGCAAATCATCTCCCTGACGCAGCAGAATTCTACACACTGAAAAGCAACCTTCCCTAGCTTTAGTCAAGTCCGTCATTTCTTTGATGCCCCATGTTCACGTCACACGTTGAACATTTGAACAAGCTCTGTTCTCTCCAGGGGAAAAATGACATGTTGCTGCTGAAACCAATTTGATACAGTGACTGTGTGGTCCCCAAACTGTATATAATCCCCTCTCCCTTTTCCACACAGTCACACTCTCCTCACTGCTGTATTGAGTTCAAATGATTGACATCATAATAGGCTCAGCTAAATTATGATAGAGGTCAAATTAGAATTTAATCATCTCCCTTTTACTCCCTCTCCCCTGAGGGCAAAATGAATAAACATGATTTTGGACGAGACTGATGGGCTGGTTATGCAAAAACTGTGATAACTCTCTCAATTTGTCTCTTTTGTTATAGCTTCAAAGAGTGAATGATAGAGAAAGATGGGATGGTTAGTAATAAGAAAGGCTAAGATATGGAGATGACGTTAGTATGAGAGAGATACTGCAGTCGTCCAGCACTTCTGTTCTACATCAATACTGCGTATGGAATTGTGTCATGATTTCCAATAAATTCAATAGAATTTTGTCAGGACATTCAGGCCTTGAATCGTGGATAAAATATGAATTCCTATACTAAATTCACCCAGTGGGCGCTGTTTGAAAAGACACTGGTTCTGTGTGTTTAGGTCTCAACTTTTCCATGATCTGGGAACTTCCACATACTTGTATTCTCATTCATGTTACTCAGCATATTTAGTTTTGTTAGATGTTAAGTTGTCATGTAATAACAAACCAAATTACACAACTTTGTCCTGACAGTTCTCATCAGTAATCCATGAAATAAGCTTACTATATTTTTCTAAATTATTGCTGTTAGCATTCAATAATATCAAGTGTATTGTGATCTGGAATGTGAAAGAACTGCCAGTATTCTTTATTTCTATACACCAAGCCACCTTCTCTGCCCAAAGTCCAATAATAAAAAGTATTAAATTAATTACATAGCTTGGTTCCAGTCCTCTGACACCCACTTCTCAAATTTTGTGAAGTAAGTGATAGGTTTGGTGTTGCTTTCATAGGCAGAGAGCCACCATCCTCTCCTGTTTTTAAGCTATAACTGTGTTTTACTAGCCTCAGCCAGATAATATATTTTATCATAGAGGGTTTATTTCATTGGTCTAAAAAGCTGTTATAACAATGAGATAAAATGAGGCACAATGATATAGCAAAATAACAGACTTTGCAGAGGGAAGTCTTTTAAGGCTTCTTATGGGATACCTCCTCATGGGTTATCACCTAGGGAATGAGCAAGATATATTTGCATGAGCAACACATATTCTCAATATTGCCTGCTGTTCTCTGTAAACTGGCTTTACTCCATGTACTATATGTTGGCTTTTTTTGTTTTTTATCTGATTTGTATAGTGTAGATTGTATTGTGTCTTTGAAGAAAAAAATGAATTTTGCAATATTTTATGCATGTTGCTTTAGATAGGTATGAAATCTAATGTAAAGAAAAGAAAATGTAAATGATAATATTAAACCACACGCAGTACTATCTCTACAGTTGTGCAAAGCTACATTTGATGCACAAAATCCATACTAAGCCAACACAACAATCAGAGTTAGATAATAATATTTTTTTATTCCCCCATTCAAGCCACACCAGAACGCTGGATGCAATAAGGATTATTGAGCAGAGGACATACTTGTTTTGTCGTCAAGGCTCTTCTACTTTGGGGGATGAGTATTTGTCTGCAATGTCGTCCGATCCACTTAGAGGTAGGAAACAAATACTGGCAATATATTTAATACCCCCCGAGATCATGTCGCAGCAGGCCCAAGGCGCCCAATCATTCATAGGGGCTCACAGGCAGCACAGGAAAATAAATAAATAATTCAATATCAAAAAGGAGTGGAGCATTAAGCTTTAGTGGACAATAAAACAATTGGCGTGTCAGGAATGGGGGCTGCTGCCTACAGAAAGAATACCTCTACTGCTGTATGTGTGTGGTAGGGAAGGGAGAACACCAGAAGCCAAGGAAAAGGCAGATATAAATTTTCACAGCAAATGAACTCCCTAGCTTGCCTTGCTGAGTGCACAAAAGGCCACTGAGACGATTATGTCTGGGCTCCACCTCAGACCTTTGGACTTTGGATGGTGAAAAGGGAATATCCTCTTCAGTGGATACAGCCTCTGAAGGACAGGAGTCTGTATGGGGACTTAGTCAAGTCCTAAGGATGGAATAATGCTGCAATTCAATCACTAAGAGCGATACTGGTTTTCAAGATTTTCAAGAGCAAATTAAGCTCCAGTTATACAATATGTACGATATGATGATGATGTATAAAAAGATGCTATGGTTCGCATTGAACCCTGATAGGAAATGCATCTATAGTGTTACAGTAACTAAAACTATGCCATTCACAATCAGAGCAACAGTTTGGCACAAAGAACAATGTGTATACCTCTGTGTGTGCATGTTTGTATCTATGTTTATGTGCACCTGCATATAGATTCACTCATTAGCGCACAAAAGCAGGAGCACTGCAAGGCAATAATCATTAAGCCCATTAGGAAGCCTCCAGATGGTTGTTTGATGAAAAAAAGAGCCAATCAGAACTGCTGTAAGGTCCACTGGTGTGATGCCGCAAGTCTACACACTACGTGATATAAAAACATTTTCATGTGAGAAGAAAAACGAAGTTAGAGTCTTCCAATTATAAAACATACTGCTGCTTGCACGACCAAAAAGGAACATAGCAGCTTGACCCCAGTGGAGATAAGCCTATTTATAGATGAAGGACTCACAAGTCAATGTGAAGGAGAAGCCTGGTAATGTAATTGACTGGTGAAAATAAACAAGTCTCCCACAACCACACTGTAGAGACTACCTTGTGTTCATGAAGAGAAGTATCTTGGAATTTCCTCATTAATGAAAAAGAAGATTCAAACTATTAAGCTTATTGCAAATTAAACCGTTAGAATATCTATTTGTAGAAAAATTAATAAAAGGTGTTTATATTATTGTATTCTTTCAAGAATACTAGTTCAAGAATATTATGGCATATGACTAAGAGAGCCGGTTTAAAATTGTTAATGGCAACAGGTCAATATCAAGTTAAGGATTGTAGTTGATATATAGTTTGGGAATTTGTGATAGACTTGAGCTTTTTTAGATTTGCTCCGGGTACAAAGTACAATAAGGATTAGTAGACCAAACATATCTAAATGTAGCCAATGACTTGTTTTCCAAAGGACAATAAAACAAATGCTTGGAGGCACTTGACAGCTTTACTAACCAACGTACTCTCCAAAATCTGTCCATGTGTCCTGACCCATTCATTTTAAGTTACATAAGAATGCCAGCAATGTAAATATTCTACTTGTACTGTTCTACTGTTGATATTGGGGATCTGACTTTGTATTCATTAAGCTGGATGAAGCAGTTTGACCTCGGCAGAGATGAACCTATTTATAGAGAAAGCAATATCAAGGCTTGAGGAAGAAGCATAGCAACATGCTCTGCAAGCAACATTTTAGTTGCTAAGGCTTTATAATCAAGGTAACTGATACAGTTCTCATGAGGGAAGAACCAACTCAGATTAGGAACAGTATACATAAGACAACACTTCAAATCAGCAGTAAACATTTAAGTTGTTTAATGGCAATACAATGCAGGAACATGAAGAGGAACAGTGAACAGTTATAACCGCAGTCATGGCATTCCGCAACAGTAGAAGTAACAGTAATAATAGTAAAAGTAGAACTAAGATTATGTCCATGGTAAACAATATACACAAGTATTGTCATAGTGAGTATGATTATATGGCAGAATTTAGAGAGGTTGAAGATGAGCTCCTGATGAGCTAAACTGTGTGACTGGTAACAGTCAAAAATATGAATTCACCGAGGTCTGAACTGAGAAATTGCATATGAGAAGAGCTTGGATCGATATTTATTGTAGAAAATTACAATAAGGCTGTGTGATGGTACAGCAGGTTGGTGTTTATTGGGTGTTTATAGACAAATCTTTAGGTAGACATTTTTCCCAGAGAGTAGGTTGAAAGTTGTAGGATATGCACTGAAGAGTGCATGAAATAAGAGGACAGCCTAGGACTGATCCCTGAAGGACCTTAATGTGCGGTGAGAAAAGAGATGAGTCGGTTTGGTTGTCAAGTGGTTGTGTATTTCTAACCTTTGCTTAGGAAGGACTCTCATCAGTAGTGTGAAGTTCTTCACAAAGTTGTGTCAAAAGGTGGCTTCTTGAGCAGTTATTCTTACTTAAGTTATTCTTGAGTTACTCTTGCTTGCACACAGCCAGATGTGACCGAGGAGCTTATTAAGTATGCAACAAAATGGACCAGGTCTGAAGCACTGGTCTGAAAAAGTGTCAGGATCAGATAAAGAGTCCATTTCGGCTCTCTGCTCGAAGAGGCAAGTTTCAGGACTCCATCGAGTGAGGAGAAAAAGAGGTTAAATCAAGAGATAACAGAGTTTATGTAGCAGGAGCAAAAGCTTTGGATCTTGCCTGCCTTCTTTTTAATGTAGGTGATGACATTTTTAGGAGGATTATGGTGTAAGTACATAAGATAATTTCTTCAAGGGGTTGGAGGCATCTGATTGGACTTGCAACAATATAAAAGGCATCTTGGAACTGTATAAATGCTGTTAAATGCTGTTAGAGTACAATTGCAGGCAGCAATAAATATTATCATCCTACTCATGACTTGAAAGTCTTTCCATCAAAATATATGTCTGTCCCTCTTCCTGCCAATGTAAATTCACCTGACTGCACTGTTGATATCGTTGTCCTTGAATTACAGGTTAAAATGCTGATTCATGCTAAATGGCGACTAAACACCTGAATAACTGCATAATTGTTTGATGTAAGTAGCAAAAATAAGTATTACTAACACTGCAAACAGTTGTAATTTCAAATATCTGTGTGATTAGAATGTTATTCGATAAAACACCAACAACCTAAAGTCTTTGTAATCCATGTAAAATCACAGAATTATACTCAAACTTCACCTATTGGGTATCATTATATATAATGTTTTGTCTCTCTTTTTCCAGAATAACCCTTAATGTGAGAATTTTGGATGTTAATTGCCTAAATGTTAGGAACGTTTTTTTTATTTACATCTGAGTCAAGTTTTTGATTATCATCTTCAGAATCAACTATTTTGTCACATTACAAAGTCAACACTTCTAGGTCACACTGAGTTGTGTGGTGTTTCATAAACTATTGTCTGCATATTCTTATGATCAGATTATAATCTGTATATAAATATAAACCATAACAACAAAGAGGGATATGAGACATTGTTAGTGGGATAATGTATTTAATTTTGCATGTTAGAAACTGAAGAATGAGACAGTTTAGTAGCTTTGTACTCTGTGACAATCCCTTGGTTTCACTTTTATATTCCTTCTTTCATTTCTATTCCAACCTTGTAAATAAAGTACCGGGTTGTTTATGTCGTCTGCATGTCACAGCACTGTAACAACACGGACGAAGGAATCTAAGATGCGCTTCTTTGTAGTCCATCTTCTGAACATTGTAGTTTCACCGCTGCAGACTGAAGTCACTAACACCCGCCTGCCGTCGCATCAGAACTACGTAGTTTAGTGAAAGTGGAGTTGGATTCTCTAAACACCGCTGTTGTCTTTTCCTAACTCCTCATGAATTCTCCTTCCCATCTTTCCTTGACCCTGTGACGTTTTCCACAGAGGTCAAGGAAAAGTGGTTGGACGTTAGGGGGTAATTTTTGGACTATTCGCAGCCTGTGTGTTTCCCTGTCTTTGTACAAGTTTGTCTTAGTGTCAAGCGGTCCAGCAATTTCCTTGTGTTCATGTTTTTATTTTTTTTTTTATGCCTTTTTTTCCTGAACTTGTTTTTGCCTCATCCCTGCCTGAATTCTTTGCCTGATATTCTAACTGATCTCCTGTGTACCTCACCTGTTTTGATAAGTAAAGACTACAGTTTTTCTGCACCATATCTTGCTCTCTGGGTCATGCATTTGAGTCCTGTTTTTCCATGTGGTTCCACCAGTCGTTACACGAGTCGACATCTATTCATCCATTATCTGCTTATTCTATCTGTTGCTATGCAACTGTAGAACTGCCCTGTGGCCTAAAATAAGGCAACAAACAAAAGGTAGTTGTCTGGCAGTAGTGACGGAAAGTTTTATTTTTTATGTCGTCACTATTTGTCCATAAACACAAAATGAAAAAAATCTCTACCTAATCTATACTAATATATGCATTGAAAAAAATAGTTGCTATATGTGAATTAGCAGTAATTTGACTGGTTTTGCTCCTATTCCAGCAACGGCTTGGTTTGCTGGAAAGGCTTGGTTCGGTATTCCTGGAAGGCTTCCAGGATCAAAGTTTAAGTCACCAAACTTTTACTCTATGACAGGTGATGTCACTCAAAGTGAACATTTATGGAGTTTTTTAATGGATAAATGAAGTACAAATCTTCATTTCTGAGTGGATCCACAGCTGGTGGTGTTTCGGTCTTGCCCACAGCTTCTTCTCCTCCAGAGCTGCTAAATTAGGCCCTGAAACCTTATTTCTTTGCCTTCATGTTCGCAAACTCCAGATGTGGACCCCCACTGGGCCCCTGCTCCTTTTCAGGCTTGATCTTCAACCAACTACTGGGAAAACACATCCCAGCAGGAATCCAAGAGCAGGTGTCCTTCATGAGTCACATGTATTGATATTATTTCGTTCAATTTGAAGCACTGCAAGCTTACATCTCCTCCTACACTGAACCTGCATTTTGAACCTGCATTCTTCTGAGGGCCTCAAATGAAAGAGATTGATGATGTAAACCTTTGAGATGAATTGAAGGCTGTATACCTGAAGATGAAGGATTGTTTCCAATTCAAACTCTTAATATTACAAAACATAATAAATTGCATGCAGTCTTAGAGAGTACCAGCAAACTGAATGTCATTTATTGTTTCAAAAGAATTAGCTGTAAAATACTTGATTTATTTTTGTATTTATTCAATGCATGTGCAAGTACATGTGCAGATGTAATGGACACTTTCACAAGCGGTAGAACTTGTGTTCAGGTGGTAATTACAGGGAATGAGAAGCCAGCTTTTTTCGTTTGGAAAGTGGACTTTGAATGCTCATATCATGCCATAAAAGAATTATTCGGAAAGACGTTGCATTCACTTTTTTCCTGTGCACATTTGGTAACACCATGAGAGCTGAGGTTGGAACAATGTATTCCTGCTTACAAACCGAAGCCAGTTCACTGTCTGGTCTAACAAAATTATATTCATTTGACCTGCTTTCATGGTTAATTATATCTAAAAAAATCTAAAAACGAATGTCTGAAGGTTATTACTTTTAGGGCCTTCTTATTTAACAGCGACTTAAATCTGGAAACTAAAAATGATTTTAATGTATACACGTGTGTTCCGTCATACCACGGAAGGACGGCGCTGCTACAGGCAGTGTGCAACTGCCGTGGGATGTAACATGACCATCATGCAGGTGCTGGGGTTTGTGGTACCTGCTCATCCGGTGGTACTGCTGGGGCTCCTGCACATGCTGCACCCTCCTACCGTGGTCCGCGCGCACTCTACATGGAGCGTGGCAGTGTCAGCGCCTTGTCCGTTCACACGGTTCTATCTCTTGGATACATCAGGCTCCTTTTCAGGGTCTGCTCTCGCTATAACTCAAAGGACTGGTGAATAGGGTGTGAGTTGGTTTTGTTGCACCTGGTGTAGGATGCTACATTTTGACTGAGCGAAGGCTCTTGTGACAGGAGGAGATAATTACACACAGGGTCCAGCAGGGGGCGAAGAGAACATTTTCTTCAATCTGTTTTTGAACAAGTTAGTTCTGTTCAAGCATAGATTGTGAATTGATCCTTCTTATGGGTACATGTGTGACCTCGTGTAAATACCAGCATAGCTTTGCACAACTTCAACCTCAATACTGTAGGTCTAAGGTCTTCACATAACTGAAAACTGGTGATATATGTTACTTTCATTTTACATACAACATTCACCAGTAACTATACATTTCAAATAAACGAAGTGAATTAAAAAGTACACTAGTTAAGTAAATGTAAAAAGTAGTATAATTTAAAAGTACCTTCAATTGTACAGCACTTGACTAACTGTTATTGTACGTGTAGCGTGGATTGTGGTTTTCTTGGAGAGTACATGAATCACAGGTAGCGCACATAAAATGCATTTCATTCACTCCATTTCCTCCTCTGCAATATATTTGTCGAGACTGCATTGTTCCTCTAAAGCATGTCCTCCTCTGTCAGATGGGTGAAGTTGGTTGATTTCTATATGACTGTAGTGGCAGCAAAGAGGGGAAGCAGATGCTTGTGTGGTCCTCCAGGACTCCTCATGGAACATAATAAAGATGCCATCTGACAGTTCCTGCTGTCAAACCACTGCTCTGTACACAGCTTCTTAACTCTGGTCCCCTTGTGTTTTGTTATGTTTGAATATGAATACAAGGGGCACATTCTCCTAAGAGGGGATTCAAGAGTCACGGTGGGGCATGGGAGATGTTCTTTGTTTGAAACCTTTTGGCTTTTCTTCCCACGCAAACTGTGTTCAAAATGTTCCAAGAATTACTGTAGCAAGATGTAAGTCATACTGTGTGTTGGAATTGTCTTTAAATAGCAGGGAGCAAATAAAGTAGCTGTGTCAGAAATCTACATCTGGAAGCGTAACACCTACAATTCCTTGAAGAATCTTCCAGGGCTGTGCGCTAATGAGGTGATGAAATACAAAGAGATAAGGAAAGGGAAGTGGGTGTGAGGGCAAGGTAAAAGCATCAGGGTTTCCACGTTTTTTGCCTTTAAATCCATGTCAGAGACAAGCTGCTATAAGATAGGGTACCTATCACTGCATAAAATCTTAGGCTTAAATCCTCCATCTCTTCATTTTTCATCCAAAAGGGAATTGCAGTGATTGGACACTGTAGTGGGTAGCGTACAGGAAGGTTGCTGTAGAAGCATGAAAAGAAAACTGTTATGGTTTTGTAACTTTTATGGTGGCTGTATGTCACCTCTGTACTATTGGTATGTTAAATATATTACTTTTAGATCTTTCTGTCATGTCTGGATGAATCTTGAAAGATTATACAAAACACATAACTTGTTATAACTACCCTTGTTACCTCTAAGCTTTGCTGCACTACAGCCTGTATCTCTTTATTACCTTTTTTGCTCCTCAGTTTAGCAGCAGTATGGTCTTCATATCTTTAGATTTTTCAATTAATCAGGCGTGCTTCACGGCTCATTGGCCAGCTCTGGAACCCATAATATTTATCTGAGCTGAAGGGAACTGTCACAATCCACAACACCAGCAAAGGATAAGATATAATCAGCAGAAAAGAAGTGCTATTATCAGTGTTATGGTACAATGGCACTATCTGTATTTAATTTAATTTGTTTTCCATGCTTCCAAAAGTTCAGTTGAGATATTTTGTAAAGTCCTGTCCTTCACTAAATGTGCCAATATAAAACATCTCCACAAAATCTCAAAAACTGCACTAATTTGCCCTCTGCTGTCTTTAGTTCAGAAAAGACACAGCCTGGGTCAAAGATACAAGTGAGAGATAGCAGAGGGAAACATCTGTTTTTTAGTGGGGAGCACTGTGCAGCCCCTGTGTGCAGCTATTGATCGGAGGAATGATTAACGTCTTCCTCCAATCCTGTCCCTCAATGACCACTTTTCAATTTAATAAATAAATTGCAGGTTCTGGTGGTGGATGACATGTGACAAAGGTCTGGACATAGTGTATGAATACATTCATGTAACCTCATGTATTTGTATCAATAATCATATATATTAACCAATTACCAATACAAAGTATATATAGACTTATTGGTTGTTGTAACCTCTAAGTCATAGCTGAAGAAAGGTTTACTCACTGCAAAGACAAAAGCTTCACTGATTTGCAGAGTTTGCATGAGTGACAGGATGTTGGAACCAAGGTGGTAAGGGTTGTAGTCTGGAAAACAGTGGATTCTCCACTGAGACGGTCAGAAAGGAGACAAAGAAGTACCGCAATGTGGGGGGGTTTGATGAACGAATGTAGATGGCATACCTAAAACAAGAACTCACTGGAGGTCCAGAACCTGTTCTCATGCACAACAAAAAATTGTATGTTGAGATTCAACCACTACAAAGGGATAACACAGCAGAAGAAAAAAAAACATAAACCATTGAGAACTTGCGAGAAAGTAGATAACTTCTTTAGTAGATAACAATTTCTGTACATTAAGCTTTTTCAAAGCACAGCAGGAATGTCCCCATGTTGCGCTGCTTTGTGTGACCTTCAAAATGTGTTAATACAGATGACGTAGACAAAAATGAAGGAACACCAATTCTTTTAACAACGGCATCTCTGGTTAAAGATTTTGACAGTATTTACTGTTGCCTACAAATTGTGTTTCTGAGTAGCACACACATTTTGTGCAAAACTATTCATGTATGACCAATAATAAACATGTCTAAATGCATACATGAGTTTGACAGTGGTTACCAAATACTGCAGAAGAAGCAAGTCCAATATATTCTATATCCAATCCATTACATCTACTTGGGATAACATTTGACTGATTTCTTTAAACGTAGTTCCCTAAAAATGAAACCTATTTGTTCTACACTTTGGTCTAGATCTAATTGATTTCTTCCACTTTTGGAATATCCAGCGTGAACTTCTTGATGTGATATCATCTCTATAACCTCTTGGCCACTCTGCAGCCAATCTCAGGTTAATGTTAAAAGAAAATGTGATCAGTGCAGAATCCCTTGAAACCATCCTGAAGCCACCAGTTGCTTGCAGAAAGAAAGGGAAGACAGCACCATCTGGGCATGTTCTCAAAACTGTCTCAAGCATAACACACAGCACATGGCACTCAGACACATTGAGCGTTTCAGCAAGTATGTAACGCCAATCCCTGCATACGTGACAGCCACCCTCTTGAGATGATATTCCAGAACAAAGTTCTTATTCTTTGCTAAAACTTTCTGAACACATGCCTTAGTTGTAGTTAAGAAAAGTTTTTTGCAAAACTCCTCCAACTGCCGTAGCCTCATCCCCTGGGGAATGTGTGGAAGAAAGAGCTAAAGGATCATTGTGCATGAGCAAAAGAAAAAATGCATCTAAGCGAAAGAGTCTAAAGCTAAAAGACAATGCAGCTCAAGCTAAAAATAGATAGTAACTACAAACCTTCACCTTAGAAGAAAGTAGAAAAAAGGGGAGAGAGGAGAGAGGGAGAAAGGAAGGGAAGAGCTCATTCGATCGGATTGGACTTGAAAAAAAAGCAGTAAAACTGAGAGTTTGCAGGAAATGAAGTTTTTGTGTGAAGCGTTAAAAGTGAGGCTCTTCCACCGGGATACAGTTGCTGTTTGGTTTTTGCAGCAAGAAAAATAACAAACAGCCTTTTCTGTTATGAAAAATATATTTCACACGACTGGGAGACTGCAGCTGTGTACAGGGACACCTGAGCCCAGCTGTGAAAAATGTGTGTGCAAAATGTTTTCCTTGACATTCAACCCCTGACCGGATGTCACAGTACTCACTTTCTGATTGAAGTTAGTTAGAAGAAGGAATAAATACTTGAATGGAGATGCCATTTGTGTGTATTTTTTATCCAACATCTATTTTCAATCAGTCTACTCTCGTTACTTTCTGTGATGCCATGCCTTATTAGTTGCTATGACAACTATTGAGGTAACCCAAAAAATGAATCTAATTTTTCAAGTGATGCTGTATTAGCCTGTCCTGTACTACTGTGTATGTATATACAATTAGGTTACAGGTTGAGATGCACTCTGGTGGCATTCTGCAGAGAAGGAACTTCCTTATCTTCAATTGAGTAGCATTATCATCAGAATTAAACACCATTCATTTCATATAATGCTTTCTGACATTCTGTTCATGTAACCCAATTTCCTGTTGTGAGAGACATTACTTTATTTTGTTATGCCCCACCAGTCAGTAGAGAGTGGCATATCCATCATTTTCAGACACAGATCTGTGGTAGTAATATTGAATTATAATTAAAACATCTAAATTAAATTTGATTGAATATGACTAATCTCATGTGTAAAAATATGAAAGGTAATTGCAATACATGGATTGTTTGGACTTCCCTGCTTTGCCTCTGTCCCGGTAAACGACTCAGTCTTCTGTCCCCGACCATGAGATTAGCCTCAGCTCCCTCCGCTCTCTGTCTGCCTTTTCTCCTGACGGCTTGGTCTTTCCCCGTAAACTGACTGTCTTGGTATTGTTGTGTGTTCTGCTAATAAATAAAGCCTTCTTCCACGATTCTGGGGTGTCCGTCATACTGCTCTTGGGTCCTACCTTACCCTTTTACAATTACCATATGAGTTATTTATTACATGCAGTTGGATGACAAATTAATTCAGGTAAAGAGAAAAAAAAGAGAGATTTGATTATTTGAAACGAGACGATTTAAAGAGACTGTGAAGGACCAGGGTACGCATAGAACTGGGAGAGCAGGTAAAGGTGGAAAAATAAGTATTTTATTCACCCAATAATATTTACAGGGATTATGATGGGGAACAAAATCAGAACAATGTGCAAAATAAGAATAAATAAATAAGTTCAACATAATTGCGCTAAGGTCTACAAAAATGTATTAACTAGAACTTAGGACAAAAAACATAGTGAGGGCTCTATGAAACAAGAGACACTCCTGATCTATCTTCCACTGCAGGATATATATGCTGTCGGTGAGTCCATGGTTAATTGAATGGGAGAGAAGACCTCTCTCCCCAGGCCAGTCTATTTAGGTAGGTGTGCTGCAGCAGCTCCGTCTTTCTGAAGGATCGTCGGCTACAGGTAACTTGACATAAAAGGCTGTTAGCACTTTATACCTCAACTTAACATTTCTCAATTGCGTGCACTCAATAAAGATATTAAGGGGATAAAAAAGTGTCTTAAGTCCTTTTAATGAGGTGTTTACTTAAAAGAACTGGGAAACATCACCTTCACTTGGGCCTGTTGCTGTTATGGCTGGTTCAGCCATCACAGAGACAAATTGTACTTTTTACAGATGGATGTGATTACCACTAAAGGTTGTAAAAAAATAAAATAAACCAAAGGATCAGTTATTGAAAACACTAAGCAACTGTAATTATCTTATGTCCTTATCATGAGTCCATAATGATAACTCAAAGAAAGAGAAGAGTTGCCAATTCGTCAGCAATACAGTGACAATTCATCTACAACACAGCCCTTCACAACTGGCTTGTGTGTTTATTGGCCGATGAGTTAGATAACTCAGGGGCTCCCTTGAAACGGAAGACAGACGCATTTGTCAAAGCAGCAAAGTAGGTTGGGGTGGGGGGAAGGTAATGAGTCTGGATGACTCCCAGCCCGCTATCTGCTGTTTAGATAAAGAACGGAACTAGACCGACATGGTGGAAGCCTTTAAACATGACATGTTTCAGTTCAATTTATTACTTGTAATAAGCCACTAAAAAGAAGTCATGATATTGGTTCAAGTCTAGGTGAGAGATGTGACAACAAGCAAGCTGGTGAAATATAACACCTAAGCCTGCAATGTGAACAACGCTCAGCTGCAGCATACTTGAAACAGCTCTCTCATCATTAACCAATTTTTTAAACTGTCTCCATTATTTCAAGGTTTAGAATTCACTCTGCACCATACCTGCTCCTCTTTATTCATGTCATCACATCATAATTGGTCTACGTAGAAATAAAAAAACTAATAGTTGACTGGTTGACATATTGATAGTGCACTGGCATGATTGAGTGATTGTTTCTGTTTTTTTAAATAATACGTTTTTCAGGACTCAATTATGACACAAATGTCATAAAATTACGGCGGGTTAGTTGTCCCATCAGCCTTGTGTTATTGGTTTGAGACTGAAGAGAAAATGGAATTTGTTCTCACTGAGAGAGCACCAAGATAAACAAATATATAGAAATATGGGAAGCGATTTCGTGAATTAGTAAAACTGGAAGATTGTGTACACTCCTCCTTTATCCAGTGCTAGATGATCATTCATTGTAAATACAGTATCTGACCAAACGGCTAAAAATGTTTTTTGTTTTTTTATGCTGTATATGAAGTGACTTGTGGTGTGGTCATGAGCAATTTTCTGAGCCAACTTTGCAAGTTGTGGTGGGACCAGACATGACACCCATAGATATAAATAACATTTAGGTTACTAGGTTACGAGCCCACAAAATTATTCACACATTTACTTATGCTGCTCTGTGTTGTGGTGAGAAGTCATTTAAATCCCAGTTAGCTGGAAGTCTGTTGTTAATTTAACACTTTCATATTCCCACCAGTAAAGTGTGATATAATGAGTTTACTGCATGTGTTAAAATGCAAACACAGAGTAAAACATCTTACCATGAGTTTCCGCGATTACTTTGAACCGCTGCTGCAATTGTCAGCCAGAACTGGAACGTAAGTTGTTCAGCCAATTTGAATATTTCTGAATAGGAAAGTATAGTGAGTATCTCTGTTCAGATAAATGTTTCAGTTTTGTTTAGCAAAAATAGTAAAATGGTTATATTGTAATATTAACTAAAAGCTATTAGTGATACTAGCTTTGTGAAGGACTTCTGGTTCATTATATGCCAATACAAGCTATTTAATCTGTCACAGAGGACCATATCCATTTACTGTCAGACCCTTATTTTGCAGAGCGTTGTGGACTGCGTACTTGTATGGTCAGGTTAAACATGACCCAAAAGCAAACTCCCCAAGCAGGTCAAGTATAGTTAAAAGGGTGTTTATTCAAAGGTCAATTAATGGTCTGAAAACAGGCAGACAAAATTATAAAGTATTGTGTTGTATTACAATGGCGCCAATAATCAGAATAAGAGAGAATATAAATGACAGTTGTTTGTCTTCTCTGAGAGGAAAGGCCAACTGAGGACACCCTTGTGAGATTTCTTAAATATTTCCTTTTGGTATCAGCATGAATGCTGTCTGTCCACACTGCACTTTAACCCAAGGCCTTAGCACGGTTCAATACTATACATTTTACTTGAGTCATGGTTGTTAATCAGCATCCCTTGCCTTGAATGGTACTGTAAATTTAATCCCTAATGACAAACAATTCTTAGGGAATTATTTCCTTATTAGAAAGCATGTATCCAAATCTGCAGTGAACTCTCTTCAGAGCTTAAGAGGTTAATTCAAATTCACTCAACTTAAAAAGCAAATAACCAATCCACTAACAAAGACCACGCTAATAACGATATGGGTTTCAACTAATTTATTACATGTTGAAGTGAGAGGGATGGACTTCGGGAGTGAAAGGTGGTTGAGGGAGAAAGGAATGAGTTGTAGGATGAAGGGATGAGGGTAAGGGATGAAAGGATGAGGGTTGTGGGATGAAGGGATGTAGGATAAGGAATGAGGGTCGTGGGATGAAGGGATGTAGAGTAGGGGATGACAGGATGAGGGTTAGGCGACCAGGCGCCTTGACCTTTCAAGCAGATGACGGATGTAGCGTGATTGATCGTTGTTTATTGCATGGAGTAGTCCGGGCTGGGAATTATGCTATTATTGCTTGGGACGGTGGAGCCCAGGGGTGATGAGATCTATGATAAGTCTATTTTTCCCTGAATATTTCCTAGTAGCTATGCCGAATGGACTGATTAAGAATATGGGGAAAGGTGGGCTAGAGAGTGGACTGATCATGAATGCCTCTTGGACTTCCTGGGCCAGTAGTTTATCGACTGTTGTATACTCTTGTATGAGAAAGCTAACGAACTGGCGTGGTTCTTTAAGGCGGAAGCTAGAGCGTTAATGTTAATTGGGGTATTGTGATACTTACACAGATTGCGCTTGGTTGGATTGTGGGCACAGGTTGGTCTGCCGTGGGCCCCTTTGCAGAAGGAGCAGGTATGGAGGAATTGGCAGCTAGAGGTGTTGCATCGTAGGCCGTCTAAGTTTTTGCAAACTATTCAAACGCCCTGGTAGAGGATCGGTCTATCTCTTCAATCTACGCCTTTGGGGAGAGGGCCGAAGGTGGATGGCTGCGTGGTCACTGGTTTTAGGGTGATGGATGTTGTTTCCCGGTATGTTCCCTGGTTGAACTGCTGCAAGTGACCTGCAGCTTCAGATGCAAATATAAGATGATATGTAAAAGAAAGTTGTCGTAGAACCGCAAGGCCAGGTTGAGGATCAGCAACAAGAAGTCTTCCAACTCGGGCCTGCGGACTGGGAAGGCAGAGCAGATGATGTCACGGTATGTTGTGAGTTCCTTGTAGCAGGTAGGGAGTGGTTGTTTGAGTGCAAAGCGGTCGAGAGCAGTTCGCAATTGTGGGTATTGCATCTGGATGGATTAATTAATTGAGCAAGGTCGATGTAGTTACCGGCATCCTGAGTGTGTGACATGGGGGATAGTCGCAAAGCTGTGGCTAAAGGATTTAAGGTGGGATGGGTAACGCTACTGGGGGTAGAGATGGAGGAAAGGAGAGGAGTGGGAAAAACAGAAACAGGAGAAAACAATGGATTTGGCCAATGATTCCACCATGGATCTCTATTGTTGGGGGTACCACATACCCCCACCACCCGACTTAGGCCAGGGAGCCATCCGGCCTGACCTACTCCCCCCCCCGTGCGAGTGGGAGAGGAAGTCGGCCACAACCATCTGCCATCAACAACCAAAAGGCTGTAGAGCCAGATTTCACTGAGTGATCCGGGCGTTGGTGTTTTTCATGCAGTGGAGCCACTGGAGCGGAGCATGGTCCGAACAGAGGGTGAATGAGCGTCCCAGGAGGTAGTAGCGCAGGGAGTCGACCGCCCACCCGCTGCACATGCTCCGCCCAGGTGGTGCTGTGGATGATCACATCATCCAAGTAGGTGGCAGCATATGCAGCGTGCGGACGCAGCACCCGGTCCATGAGGCGTTGGAAAGTGGCTGGGGCCCGAACAACCCAAAGGGAAGCGTGGTGACTTTAGTATAACCCATACGGAGTGGAGAAGGCCGTCTTTTCCCTGGACTCTGGCGACAGAGGAATCTGCCAGTAGCCCTTGGTTAAATCCAGCGTCGTAAAGAAGTTGCGCAGTGCCCAGTCGGTCCAGGAGTTCGTCGACCTGGGGCATTGGGTACGCATCGAAACGTGACACATCGTTCACCCTGCGATAGTCCACACAGAACCGTATTGATCCATCCTTCTTGACCACAAGAACAATGGGGCTACACCATGCACTGTTGGACTCTTCTATTACCCCCATCTCCAGCATGGTAGCTAATTCCCTCTGAACCACTTTTCTTTTGTGTTCAAGTAACCTGTAGGGTCGCGACCGCACCGCCACGCCCGGAGGAGTCTCAATTCGGTGCTCTATGAGGTTCGTGTGACCTGGCAGGAGGGAGAACACGTCAGCAAACTGCTCTTGCAACTGGGCAATGTCTGTTTTCTGGGTCCCGGAGAGATGGTCTTCACAAAGGAGCGAGGCCGGATTGGTGGATTTTGGCGCCTCAAGCCCCAGCTCCTCTCTCTCGGATACCGCGGACACCAGAGCAACAGACTCCGCCTCTTTCCACGCTTTTAGGAGGTTGAGGTGGTAGATCTGTAGAGCTCCGTCCCTGTCAGAACGCACCACCTCATTGTCGACGTCCCCCACTTGCCGTGTGACCACAAAGAGCCCAAAAACACCTGCTGCGTCCGCTTGTCTGTCTGTCTGTCTGTGGGTGATGGCGGCGTCGGTCCGATGTGGCAGAATCCATGCCTGCTCTCCTCTGCCTCCCTTCGTCCCTACTGCTGTTTATGTTGGGGAGCAACCCAATTACCCTCAGCTGAGGCCAATTAGGCCTCTTCCTGGCACCGTTCCCTGAGCCACACCTCCATTCCCCCCCTGCAGCTGAGCCTAACCACGCCACGCCACCACAGTGGTGTTGTGCTGTGAGTCTGTGAACAGTTTGAAAAGTTTAGCTTTTTTGCTCTGCAGCTTTCTTCGGTGGGGGGAGTTTCAGAAACATATACGGTAGCATCATGGCCGATGCATTGTCCATTCACATGGTTCAATCTCTTGGAAAAGTCGGGCTCCTTTGCAGAGTCGGTGCTCACTAGAAAAACCAAGAACTGGTGAAAAGGAAGTTCATGTTTGGGGTTGATAGACATACATATCCCCATGCTCCTTGACCACCTGGGTTATGTGGTGTGCAGGGTGTATACTGCTTGTCTTTTTGACTCCTACAGGGTTAGGCCCTGGCTATACCCAGTTAATTTGCGTACTACATGGGTTGGCTAGGGCCCCCTATTTCTTTGTAATAGAGACCTAGGTTATAAAGAAGTATGTGGGTTGCAGCGACTAACCTTTAGTCGGTTAGGATCAGTGTTGTTGTGTGCTGCCTTACATACTGTGGGGTTAGCACGTATTTCTGGTAGGCACGTCCTGATCGGCCGGCTATGGAATTTTCAGTGGGCGAATGCATGCTCTACCTAACCTGAAAATGTGAGAACTTCATTAAGGTTGAAAAAAATGTTTCAGGACATTTAGATAAGATTAGACAAGATGCGAGGTATGATTTGATTTTTCAATTAAGCGTGTTTGATAATAATTATATTACAAGAGGAGATACAAGACAAGACCTTACAACAAGAATTCTGATAAAAAATGGTTATTCTGTCTTTAAGCCAGTTTAGCCTATTTGCTAATTTCCTTTTTGTTTTGGTGGTGAACATGGGTAGTCGCTAATTGCCCTACTTTCATCTCTGCATGTATAGTATGAGCACAAATGTTAGAGCTTTAGTAAGACATGGTTATTGTTCAGGTAACCGAAGCAACTTAGCAAACATAAGGGAAGGATCACTGCCATTAACAATTATACATTTTTATGATCACCAATCGCCAATTAATAATTAAATAAAAGGCCGCTATATGAGACTGGATGGAAAGCCACGCTTATTTTGTCAGAGGACCTGACCTTAAACTCATGTGACTAAGTACACTCCAACTATAAAACAATAAGACTGTGCCAGACTGTGATTTAAATGAACCTACTTTATAAATATGAATGTCACAAAAATGTGAGTATGTATACAGTATGTAGTTGGTGTGCAGTTGAGAGCAAAAATAATTGCCAAAATAAAAACTAAATGAATAATTATCAGCCTTTTTAAAATGTTTCTAAAACATCTATCTACACATCAACACAACAACAGAATAAATGTAGGAAAGATTAAGCAAAATAACAAAATCAGAAATCAAAAGATGTTTTGTCACGATTTTTTGTTAGATGAAGGCTCTGTTGTTCCCTCCAAATCTGGGTCAAAATGTTCTGTTTTCTGGACAGTTGATGTGGTTACTGCATCTAACTCTAATGATGTCTCTTTCTCAAACTCTTTCTCCTCTTCTCTCTCACACTCAGTCTGCTGATTGTACATGCTGACAGTTGGGATATCTCTTCACTGTGTATTGTCCTTACCTTGCTATAAATGCTGGAAACAAGTGGAATGTGCATCACAAACAGGGTTATGGGTGGAAGGATTGTGGTCTGGCCACCGAAACAGAGGGTTGGGTTCGGAAATAAGGTTAAAAATTGTCATGTTTAGGTACAACCTTTAAGAAGGTCAAGTCTTTTTCAAGGTTTGTATTTAGGTTAAACATGGAGATTCAGGACAAATGTGCTAGATGCAATCATTCCAATTATTTCTTTCAGAAAGTATTTTTAAAGCACCCTCAGCTAAAACATACAACCAAAGGTTCTTTACTTACAGTAAATGATTCACTGAAACTACCAAAGCAGCATAGTCAGTTAGTCAGCCATATAGTACTTTAACTTTCCTTAGAGCACTCAATGACAAATCTCCGTCATCTGCATACTAACACTGAACACCATTTATTTTATAATAGGCAGCAAGTAAAAGTGTAGGCAACATTAAGTATGAGATCAGTATGTGACCATAATAACTCATGCTTAGTGCACGCTTATGTTGTTTATGTAGTGGGTTGAAAGCAGCTAACTTCAGAAATAAGTTTAAAGAAGGATAAGTAAAATGGGTGGAATTAATGCAAGAGAAAAATATTATTTCCAATCCAGGCAGCTAGAGAACGCTTTACGCTTGGGTGGTACTGAATAGTATAGCAGGCACACACCGAGGAAGAATACATCTTCCTCCCGTGAAGTATACTGCAGCTCAACTTGTGTCTCTTCTATTTTTTGACACAGGTCAGTAAATATGCCTTAAATTTACTGTACATGCTAGAGTTTAAGAGTTGAACATGTAACTTATGAGCTAATTTGCACATGTTGCCATAGAAGTGATATGTTTGTGAGAACTTTCTGTAAATGGAGATAGAAGGCTGAAGGCTAACTTGCTAATGCTAGCAGACTGGTGTAGTTTGGAGCAGCAGGTATGGAAAGTTAACCCAAAATCACAAAGAAACTTGTGAAGTCACTGACCACTTAAATGTATGAGACAGTTTCAATCATGCGAGAAGTTATTTCCTGGTTATTATCTGTAGCCAAACTGACATATTTGTGGTTCATGGCCTAAACAGAATAACGCTATAGTAACGTAATTTTGCACATAAAATGACGAATGCACATTGTGGGTAAAGCATTACAAAAGGACAGAGCCATTAAATGAGTGGGAAAGTATTTACTGTACTTCAACTCAATGTGTGAAAATGTTTATTATAGGAAAGGTAAAATGTGTGTTTTCTGTTAAGAGAATGAAACCAGAATAAAATATGTTATATTGCTAGGAGAACAAAAGCCATGTTATTAATACTGTGAGGCCAGTTCATGTTGAGACAGTACAAACAAATGCATTTATTATGTTTCATGGATACAGTGAAAATGCACTAGTTTAGAGAATATATATTTGGTAATGTATATTTTTATATTTGAAGGAATGAGTTTAATGGGTTTAAGTAGCCTAAGTGAGCTTTATTTTTGTTATTAAATGAAAAATTTAAGAAACTGTTATTTTGATGGCTTAGTGTTGTTAAATGGCACAGGGACTGTAGCTAAGGCCATTAGTTTATATCAGATGTGTTTGATACCTGAAGTATGATTTGTTGTGGAAGAATAAATCTTCCTGCCGGGAAGTATACTGCAGCTCAAAGTGTGTGTCTCTTCTATTCTTTGACACAGCATGTTTACTGCTGGCCCAGGTTCTCCCCGGATCTGAGGCCAGCAATATTTACCTAATTAACTATTTCATCAGGTATCCCGCCTGTGTACAAAGCAGTGCACAAAAAGTATAGATGTACCAGTAAAAGATTTAATTTTGAGATTCCCTTTCTAATCACAATATGGCCACCATTTCAGATTTAGCCTTAGTTTTCTACACAAATGGCAACGATCATAAAAAAAGTGAAATTAATTGAACTATCTGAGACTCACAGAATCGATAGCTGACATTCCGGTGTCAGTTTTATAGTTAAAGGGAAGATATTGGTATCATATTAAAAATAGTGACCAAAGACGTCCATTGGTACCAACTTTGTCACGATAGAAAATGGGTTATATGTCTGTCTGAGAGTCTTCCTTTTACAGTTGCAGTTTGGGGCAGAAATCATGCAGTTTCTTTGCATGCAGTAGAGATGTGTTATTTTTGCCTATTCTGAAAATTATGAATTTGAATAATTCTAAAGTGAACAGTGTTGAAATTACATAAATTGGTTGTAACCAAAAAGCTAAGGATTCAATGACCCTAATTGTATTCATGTGTGATGATTGTAGTACATCAAACCTCTGAGATGCTTGTCACAAGGAGCTTGTGGAGAGTGTGATGCCTGTGCTGTGATCCCTTATGTATGACCTCTCCCATAACTCTTTCACTATCGTCTGAAGTGACTTCAAAGCCCATGGTCCAGAGCGGGAGTCAGTAACCTTTGGCACTTATCTTCTCTGATGAGATGGCTTCCAATGCAGGTTTGCATATGGCTGGTTGGAACATGTCCTTACCAATATCTATATTTGTCTCTCTCTCTCTAGATCGAGAGAGAGAGAGAGAGAGAGAGAGAGAGAGAGAGAGAGAGAGAGAGAGAGAGAGAGAGACCTATCTGTGGTGAGGTGACTAGAGAAGTCAGAGAGGGTGGCGCACCACGAAAACTGTTGATGTTATGTTTTGCCTTCTTTAATTAATTTCAAGGTAAACTTGGATTTTGATAACCAGTGATCATAATTTCATCAACTGCGGTGCGCTCCACACCCGATCGTGAGTGTCAGCAACAGACAGTGAGTCCCCTATAAGCTCCTCGTTAAATATTGAGATTTCAGTTGGCTTATATATTTTACCATTTAAAAGGTGCTTAAGGCATAGTTATGACTCATTAGCAGAACAATCACAAATAACACTGCTGGTTGGAATGTTTATGATGAAGTGGATCTAGCCTCAGAGGTGATGAAGTAAACATTTTAGTGGACAAAAAGCCATACAATGGTGAGATTTATGCCTGATCTGTTTAGCTTTTTTTCTTGAAATATTATGACTAATTAAATTGTGACTCTTAATATCACAATTGTTTTTTATTACATTTTATTTTTAGATTTTGAACCGTCACCCGGGGCCTGTATTTTTTGTTTTCCTTTACATGAATAAAGACATTTCAACCATAAGACATTTAAAATGTCCTGGGGGAAGACCCCCAACTTAACATGTGTCCCCACCAATGTTGAAACCAAACCTACGCCCTTGTTGCAATGAACTCAAAACATATGGTTGTTGATAATCCTTATCCGTGAAATATTTCAGAGGGAAGTGGCAGACCATGATTACAGCCCAGTGGCAAGCGAATGTTGTGTTCAGAGTTGTAGGTTTGATGTTTTTCCAAAGTAGAGTAATAGCTCCCTCATCAACTAATGTTAGAGTGAGCATGAGCAAAGTACTTATTCCTCTGCAATTCAATAGCCACTAGAACGATGTGGTGTCACTGGGCACCTACTACGTATTGACTGCTGTCACTGAGTTAGAAGCTGGGTTTCCATTAGGGAAATCATTCAGGCTGAGAATGAAGCATTCCCTCAGGCCATTCTGCACACACAAACCACAAGGGCACTGTTAATATAACCTTTTATATTACTGCTCTTTGCTTAAGCGCATCAAGACCCAAGAGTATGTATTCAAGTATTTAGTACTTTAACACTTTTGGATTATAAAACTTGCACCAATCATGTCCTGAATATTCTCACAGGCCTAATCCAGGTCCAGGAATTTTGGCCCTTCTACACCTATGGCGTGAATGCATGACAGCGAGTCAAGTCTGTATGCTTGTATTTTTCTGTTTAGGTGTAAGAATAGTTTATTTTGTTCATTTAAAACGGTGATACTTCACATGAAACTAATGCACTTTTAGCTGTTAGTCAGATGTACAGGTATACAGATATAAGTCATACAGAAGGTTACACACTTTAGTTGTTCTGTCATAGCTTTGTTAAAACCAGTGCTCGAAGTGAGCTTGTAGTTGTATGATAGATGTGTGCTGATTTATATTATTGGTTTTAATCAGTAATGTTAAGTAAATAAACTCATATTTTAAAGGGCCGTTTCTGTGATTACTTTGTGCATATGTGTTGTGATAATAGCTAGATGTGATCAAATTCAAACCTTCACTGTTCACTCTCAATGTGGAATGTGGAATAGTACTATTGACATTTTGAAAGAACACAAATTTTGAGATTTTATCTACAGTTTGGTTATTGGTCCCTGATCCCAGGGTGGTGCTCCATTATTAATATATGTTAACAATCCTATAGCTATTAATCCTTTTATTGATATCAATGATTTAGTTTTCATACTTGCTGATAACCAAACACGCTCCTGCCTGATCCCAACAGTGTCCATTCACCATTTCCAGTTCATTGTTTCATTCAAGGTGTCATGTTTGTAAGCTTTATGAGATAGATATTTCATGAGCCATGTTTACCAATGTTTTACAAGATAGTTGTGAATCAGGCTATTTTTCAACAATTCCTGCAACTCATATTCCTTGAGGGTTTCACTTTTTTTTACCATCATTAATTTACCTAAAAACGACACTAGGCTGCAACAGTATAACCATTCTAACCACTACATACATCAGACTGGTCAGTTATATAACTCGATAATCTGCTTGTTTAAGACCAATTATGTAACTGGCTGGGAGAGTATTTAAAAATCACCATATCTGCTGATCGATATTCACCTTCACCCAGCTGTTTTGCACTTTGCACCTCGGCACATACATGAACCAAAACAGAAGGTGGGCATGGAGACCCCCACACAGGCTGTGCGCCTACCACCTTTTGCTTGGCATTTATTATTCAAATTTCAACTGAGGTTGCGTAATATTAAACTGAAGGTGCAATGTATGCCTTTGCATCCCCGTAAAACCGGGCCTGTGTCTTCCTCCGACTAAGGGCATGGTCACACATGCACCCCAGGCAATGATCACCTGAAAGTTCACCTAAGTTCATCTTGATGTGATGCGAAAATGCCTACTGTAGTGCCACGAGTTCACGTCATACTATCATGAGCTTAACTGGTAGCACAGCATAACATCCATCCTGACCTCCTACCTACATGAACCTTTTTGCTCTTTATACTTTGTCACCTGAATTCCTTTATTGCTACTGTCATAATTACAATGGCCACTAGAGTTGCCGCCTCACAAGAATTTCCAATATGGGTGTAATAAGCTAAACTACTATTCACAAAATGTGATCAAATTTATATCAAATTAGGAGGGATAGTATTGGGTTTGTAGAAAAGGGTCGTATATCCTCTAAAAGAAAGCAAAACATTTCAAATCTAAAAACACAACGGACTGCATGTCATGGAGTTTTTGACAAAGATGTAATCAATACAGTTCATGAAATAGAAAGGTCCCTTATTCACATTCACGTTTTTGCAACATTTGAAAGGTCTTTCAGAGTAGCACAGCCACAGACGGTTGATTTCTTCCTCCTGCTTGACTCTCGCTCCCTCCCTCCTCTCACACGCACCTTTTTCTCTGACACAAACACCTCTCTCTTTCACATTCTTATTTTTGCTCATGTTATCTTGTTTGATAGAGAAACCCACACAGTTTCCATGGCAACACAGAAATAAATAAATAAACGGATGTCTTTGACTGGGGCGTTGCCTGATACGAAGCAAGACAGAGGAAAGTGAAGAAAGAAGCAGAGCACAAGCATCAACTTTTATACCAATCAGTGTACCTGGACTTTTAAAAGCATGAATAAACCACAACGGTGCACTCAGTAGTGTGCAGTTCTCTGCCAGGTGTGTCTGTAATGACCACTGTTATAGGGCCGGACTGGGAAACGTCAGCCAGGCCAATCTCCATACATTGACAACTGACCACGTACTAAAATGGTATTTTTCTGTTTACCGTTAATACCAGTAACATATCTTTTCGTTTTCACTACATATAAAACTGCTTCTGCTCCTGTTCCTTCTCGACTCCACACACTGAATGAACATTGTGCTGATGTATATATGCATGCGTGACCAATTAGCGATGATAGGCAGAGATTATACCATCAGGTCAAGGTTATGGGCTGGCGGTCTACAGTTCTTAGTGACTGTATCTGCCTCGTCTCATTTCTGGTTTGATTTACCCATTACATTTTAAACTTTTAACACTGGCCTGGCACTCCAGAGCCAACCAGCTGGCCAAGCCTCAGGAAATTCACCCATTGCTCCTGATGGCCAGTTCAGACCCGCTCATAATTGGCTAAAATATTATGCATTTGGTGCAGCAGTATACAACATTAGCCGTGAACAGACACATAGATGCACACACAGGCACGACGAGTATTGCCAGATCGGTTTAACATTTTCCAGCCTCATCACAACTTAAAACCCAACCAATTCAATAAAAAAATTGCCCAAATCTTGAACCAGAAACTTAACACCATACCGTTACACTTGAAACATATAAGCAAAGAACTTAATGTCAGCATCAAATAACCAAAGATAAAATGGTAGATAAATAGCCTATCACAACTCACAAAGAGTGCAGTCAGATAACGAAATACACAAATTGCCATGTCAATGATGATGATGACGTCAAAGTAAGTCCTCCGTTATCCCCAACTAAAATTGAATACAAGTCCAATGACTCGAATACAGATAAAATTAAATGAGTCAATAATATGAGTGAGTGGACACAACAAAGTGTATTGACTTTTGTACAACCAATCTCACTATGTCTTGGTGGAGATGATAATAGAAATGGGCTATGAGGAGCTGAGAAAGTGCATCTGATCACAGTTGAATTATTTTTCCACGTAATTTCACCAGACTTTTCTTACATAGAGGTTTGTAGTGACCAGTATGTGTGTTTTGTGTTGGAAAAACCAACATGCTTTAAGTGTGTCTATGGTGTTTGGCTACACTGTGGATGTTTTCAGTATCATCAACCAAAGGCTTGTGGAAGGGATAATTGTTGCATGTGAAGGCTTGTACCTGTAACCTTTCTTGTCCTTCTTCTCTGTGTGCATGAATGCACGTGTGAGAGTATGTGTGTTTGTGTGTGGAGGTCCATCTGTGGGGTACTGAAGGGAGAGACATTAAAAGATTGCATCTGACCCCACTGAGTAGTTCTCAGTGGCCACAACTGCACGTCAGGGAAGGGGACTTGCTTTAACTTTGCCTGACAGTCTGTCTTTCGATCCGTCTCACTCTCCTCTGCTTCTTCATTGCTGCTGGACTGTCAGTTGTTTAAATAGAGCTGGAGCAAATGTCCCTCTGTCTGTACTCGTGCATTTTCCTGATTTGTATAAATATATTTTTATAAATCTGTTGAAATTGAAACATCTCTGTTAAAAATGTAACGTCTCAAAGGAAAAAGACGTTAATATAAAGTTGCTCTAAACGTTAAGACTAAGATACGTGGACTTCGTGTTTTCAAAGTACCACATTTTTTCTTGTAACTACATTTTTAATGGTTTCTTTTTTCATTATCTGCTTCACGCCAAAACTGTTTTACCTCCATAGATATGAGTGTGTGTGACCAGGTTCTGAGACTGAATATTTGAGACTACACACACATACACGAAAGCAACTAACTTGCTGTGTCTCCTCTGTTTTCCCCTTACATCATAATTAGCAACAATTAGATGAAACCCAGCTCAAATTAAGGGGAGGTAAAGGAGAGAATGCTACAGTGCAGCAAGCCTCTTTGGCATAATGGCTTTCCAGTGTGCATGTAATTATGCTGTTTCTTATGGGAGTTAAAGGCATGAGAAATGAACCAAATAAAGGAAATGGCAGTGTTATTCTGGTCCCTGGCTCTGAAACAAGGTGAAGATAAGCTCCTGTATCATTCAATGTGATTGCTGGACCTTGCTGTGGCTTGGTGGGCTCTTTGTCTCCAACATGAGGAGGATTTCTTGGCGAAAGGCATCCAGCGGTGATACACATACACACACTTGTGGAACAGTCACAGTGAGGATAATAGGAGCCATTTTGCCCTGTTGTGTTAGGGTTTTGACAGCATTCATTGTTTAACGCATGTAAGCTGTAAGCACACTTGCAGATATAGAAGGACACAAAACTTTCCGATAACAGTTATTTGAAATATAACATATTCAGTGTTGCCTTTTTTTCTGACATGTTTTACCAAAACCATGATACACATGATACACGCCTCCATGTATCATGTGCATCATTCGACACTTCAAGAGTTGATTTCACCGGTTATGTGCGCCTGCCTTCAATATTTGATAGCAGGGAAAACCTGTAGACTTTTTGGCCTCAGTGACATGGTTAGGGACTCACTGCACTATGGCATCCTGCTGCACCTGGATAAAAAACAGTTTATGTTTCCAATCTTGTCATCCCCCACCAGCTGATATGTAAGGTTACACAGGTCATTCACCAGCCTCCATCTTCCAGCACCACATCAGCAATATTTAATAGGCAGAGGCATGGCCAGCCCTTCTTTTATTTATCACCTGAGCCTTATCATCCATAAAAAGTGCTGAAAATGTGGGGATCTGGGCCCCTCCCCATTGTAGCAACCCATCCATCCATCAACCACACCTGCTTTTAAAACCCTCTCACCCTATCTCACCCTGTCCCCCGAGACTTGCCATTGGATCGTAATAACTGGTGAAATCACTGGAACTGGGGAGGAGACAGCAGCCTCTGTCTCACCTCGGATGATAGATGGAATATGCTAAGGATATCATATTGTGTGGAGTGGTGATGCTTGAGTGTTTGTGTAGACTGTGTTTTTAGAGGCAGGGTTAGAGGTATGTGTATGTGCAGCGAACAAATGTATGGACAATTTTCCTTGCCTGAGTAGTGTATTTCATCACATCTTTATAGCCCTGCATTGGTATCAAGAACAGCAGGTACTTTCTTGGTGCTCATCGTTCTTTAACGGCCCTTTGTGTAAGATCTAGTGGCATCTAGCGGTTTGTTGCAGATTGCAACCAACTAAATACCCCTCTGTTCTCGTCTCCCTTTTCAAGCATGTTGGAAAACTATGATGGCTACTCTTATAAATACTCTGCTTTTCTAAATGACTAAATAATTGCTTTTCAAAAACATATAAAGAATTTTAAAAACAAATAAATTCATAACAGGATTAAAATGTATGTTTAAAATATATTTAAATATTGTTTATAGAGCAGCACCAGTAGTGTTCACAACAAAAATATCACTATCTAAAGTAATTAATATCTCACTGGAAACAAATGTAAAATGTTAATAAACTTTGTACTTTTACGAATCGTCAGTTTTTTTCTCAACGACCTTGAAGTGGTGTGGCGCCCATTTCACACCCATTTTGTGCGGTTTGCTATGTTAGAGAAAGTTGTTGTAACTCCAAGGTACATCATCCAATCCACCCAAAATGTCTCATGCATGATGCCGGTCCAGGCCTGAGCACATTTCCATGAAGAAATGTTCACATTGTCATAGCGCCACCTACTGGCAAAAGTAAATGACACGTTTTATACTTTGATGTAGAAATCAGAGCCAGTTGACCTGATTGACCTCAAATTTGGCAAGCCTAAATACATTGCGGTTGCATTATCATGAATATTGTGAGTTTTCGTGAAACTCCGTTGCCGTGGTGACGCATCATAAAATGAAGCTGATTCTTTAATAGCTTGGGATGCTCAAAAAGTCATGCAACTTTACACATGTGTCATAGGTGATGGAATTAATTATTTCATGTGGGTTTTTCGATTGACCGTTAAAAATCGCCTGAATAGCGCCCCCTACAAACATTCAAAAGAGCAGCCCCAGAACTACGTTACCCCTACATATATGAAATTTGGTAGACACATGTATCATATGTAGTCTCTTGACACCATGCTCTAAACCATACCGGAAGTCGGCCATTTGTATTTTTGTGTGATTGGAAATCACCGTTATGTGACAAATGGCATTGGATTTACATGAAGCTATAGCGTAAGTTCAGTCGGAAGACCATACTCTTGCAAGCCCGTAATTTATTTCTCATACATCTGCCAATCACTTCTCACGCATGCTTACTCATTATCTAATTGCTGTCATTGTTCGGGGCTGTCAATCATGACACCAGCTGTTTAGATCAGATGGTCTCCTCTATCCAATAAGCACAACGAAACAATTACATGGTGAGCCTATCATTTTGCTGCTGTCTCTTTTACATATGACTGTCTCTCTACCTTCAGTTCATTCATGTTGCTGTTACGCACCCTGCCACCTCCCCATCTACGCCCAGTCTCTGAAGATCCATCAGCTTCATCAACTCATCATTCTATCAGCCTTATCAGCCTCCACCTCCACCAGGTCTGGACTCCACGGGGGTATTTATCTTGTTGCTGATCGGGGCAGACGGCCCTCAATTACAAATCTCCCTGTAGAGTCCAAGCGGCAAAGACTATGAGACTTTATCATCACATATCATCTGTTAACAATAAACAATTATCTTTTCTTTATCCGACTGGTCTCTCCTGATTGAAATAACATTTACTTGACGTGGTCTACACTTCACAAAGAGAAACATGATGCATGGTGTTGAGCGTGTCGTCTAGTGCCACACAACGGATACAGGAACTGGTGAAGTATTTGCAAAGCGTAATTTCCTGCGTCACGCACTCCACGCGGGAAAAAAACGTCTGACTGGCGGTCGAACGTTGTCGGGCCGAGCGAGCCGGCCGAGCGAGCCGGCTTCCCGCCAGCGGCCCCGATGCGCGCAAAGGTGCTCGGACCCGTTCATCGCTGCTTGCAGCTTTAATTTATAGTGTGATTCAACTTGTAATTATGTTTGCTTGACTTTTTTGTATAAAACCTTTTTGTTATAACTGGAACCATGGATTTGGCTCAATTCTGTTCTCGGACCTCAGAGAGGCTGAGCCTAGCAGAAGGCCTCTCTCCACCACAGAGAGGGCCAGCCTACGAGAAGCTGTTTCTCACCTCAACACTTATCAATACTTCGGTAATTTAGCACCGGGACCTGCTTAATACCGGGTTTCGGAAAGTTTCCCTACCGTAAGATAACTAAAACATGAATGGCTCTAGGCATAGCAAGTGTCCATTCTGGGCTGCTGTAGAAACATGGCGGTGCAAACTCCATGGAAGGCGTCCCTACGATGATATAAATGTTTTTTTCTTTTCAAAAAGGGAGCTGATGAAGAAAGAATTTGAGTACTTACTTGACCTGGCCTATCCAGACCCAATTGCAGCTCTTGGAGTTTTCCCTGCAAGTTGACACCTAAGTCGAATGGTTCTTCTCGTGAATTCAGTGACTGTACCAGACTCATTTCCTTTGCCTCACACAGAGGACTGCTTGTACTACCTACTCGGGATGCGACGATACCAACGATATGAGTACGTAATAATACTATTACAGCTCTATCAATAACTTTATACAACCAAAGCCACAGACTGATGCGCTAGGCATTACTGGTCCAATAGTACAATCTTGACATCAGACACAAGAAAGGTGTTGACAATGTTATTGATGATACGTTACCCAGAGTGTTTTGTGCTGTAGTGTAAAGATTCTACAGTTGAGTAAATTAAAACACTACGTTTGTTCTTATGGGACAGGATGTTGCATCCACTTATTTTTCTTCTGGCCTCTGGTTGGAAGAAAGCTGTCTATCTGTGTGTTTCAGGTCTGCCACACCCCTCTCTCAATGCCTGACCACCCACACCTGAATCTCATGTCAACAATCAGTGAAGCTGTATTTCTATATCCAGAACCAGTCTTCCTCCCCCTTTTGGCCCTTGAGCCTGTTGCGGCTACTACTTTGTTTGTGTTCAACTGGTTAAACTGTGTTTTCTTTAATACAGCTCTGTTAAACATTGATCCTTTGTCTTTCTTAATCATGGAGACTTTATTAAGGAAGCCTTGTAGTGTCTGCTATTTACTATGTGCTCCTTGTGTTCCCCCTAGACCAAGAGTCACTAATAGGCAGACCGAGTTCGAACCCAGACGCTGTTGTCTCCGGACCCAGACCTAAACCAATAGATAATTGAGGATGATTAAAATTTTACGGCGCGCTTCTACGTTAACCGGTGCAGCTTTTCTAGCCTTTGCGGCACTCGTTTAGCGGTCCAGGAAAAACACCAACCAATTGCATGAGTTGTAAACAAACTTGCGTGATGCTACACGGCCAATATTTGTATTCCGATAAATGTCGCCATCAACTCGAATGCGATATTCCCACACACGGGAGAAATGGGAGAGACCCCACAGTCGGAGAAGTATGTGAGTCAGAGAAGTTATTTCACATGGCATGTTCGAAAAGAGAAATATGGACAGCTTAACCAGAGCCTTTGACCAAGAATGGATAGACTCTTATACGTTTATTATTCCCACGGGCAGTTCAAAATCATTATGTAATGTTCAGAGACTGTGGCAATTATTAAAAGCGGCAATGTGAAATGCCATTACGAGACAAAGCACAAATCTTTTGAGCAAACGTACCAAATCAAATCCAAAATGAAGGCACGGAATAATAAACCTAAGAGCCCAATCTGATCAGAATCCTAAGACATTCATTTGCTGCCCAACAATGATGTTAACAGAATAGAGTTGAAACAAGTGGTTTCCATAACTACAGATATAGTCCTTTCACACAATTTTTTCTTTTTAAAGGATGAGAATAATTTGGATATCTTGCCTTTTTTTGATTGACATCACTTCACACCTGAATTAAATGAATTTAGAGCTGCAGGGCTCTAGTACTTCATTTTAAGTCATGTTTTTTAAAAGCTTTTTGTTATGTGTTATTTGAATCCAGCCCTTATTTTACTTGAAATGAGAGAATGACATTTATTTACTATTACAGTATGTTTTATTTCTAATTCATACAGTTCAATTGGAAATCTGAAAATAAATACTGTTCAGATATGATTCAATTGAAATGGAGTCATTTTTTGACTACATACAGACATTACTACAACTGTTAGGCTACTTCAATACATATGGCACTAAATCATAGCACAAGTTAGACATTATTGTGATGTTCTGGACCTTAGCATGAAGAAATTCTCTCTAGCTGGACCTCGCTAAATATTATTTGAATATGCCTGCCCTAGACATTAACTTAAGGTTGTAACTCAGGCACTCAGGGCCTGGATAACCCAAACCTGAGAGCAGGGTGTGGCAGACCTGAAACCCACAGAGAGATGGTTTTCTTCCAACAAGGGCCAGAAGAAAAATCAGTGGATGTAACATTCTAGAGAAATTTAAGAGGCAATTTTACAAGGAAAAACGTACACATTTTCAAAAAAGAGAAACTTGAGAAACTACAAAAAAAATCTGAGAGGGTATTTTGTCAAAGAAAACGCATCGCGACTGTTCCTTAGTGGTGAGCAGGGTCGTCCTTCAATTGGAGGATTGGCGGTTTGATCCCCGGCTCCGTTAGCCCATGTCGATGTGTCCTTGGGCAAGACACTTAACCCTAAATTGCTCCCGAAGTGTGTGTGAATGGGTGAATGATGTCATGTAGTGTCAAAGCGCTTTGAGTGGTCGGAAGACTGGAAAAGCGCTATGCAAGTACAGGTCCATTTACCATTTATCGCTTCACTTTGCAATGTTGGCTCAACTTCATCATCAACCTCATACGCTACCGTTAAACACTCCGGTAACATTAGCCGGCGAGTCCAAAATATATAATATTGTAGCGTGCATCCATCCAACCATTCTGGGTTCTTTGTCTTCCATTCACATTAACAAAGTGACAGTTATGCACGGCCCCTTTAAAATGTCAGTGTGTAACTATGGCAATGCAGTGTGTGATAACATCTTCTAAACGGTTGAGTTTTAGTGTTAGCTGTACAGAAATGATAGGCCCATACCTCTGTGTAGTGAAAGATAGAAGTTGTGTGTCTCTTCTTGTCTTGTAACTTCTACAATATTAGTATTTATTTATGCTCATGAAAGAACACAGAACATGAAAGAAATGTTCACTACTTTAGGAGCAACACAATTCTGACTGGCTGGCATGGTTTTGCACTCCACTATCTTTTCATGTTTTTTCTTAGAATATTATCCCCTGCCCCGGCCACGTATTTTTTTTTATTAATTCCATTTTTTACACCATAATATAGATCTGAACCAGAACCTAAATTGGAACTATCAGGATCCTCTGTTAATGCCACAGCCTTTGAGTCTGTTAAAATGTCAGGTAGATACAAGCAGACTCACTATAAGCTCTGATCACATTTTAAAGTCATTGAAGGCAAAATAAATGTTTTTTTTAGGTGACTCTAAGGACATGTATTGCCATTATTTTCAATTGTTGCTGTCCATTAATTTGTAGTAAATTATGTTACAGTCAGAGTTGGTTTTCTCTCTCTGGGTCTAATTATCATCAGGTCTATTTCAGACCCGTTCTGACTTACTGGACCACTTTTGGATTCTGTGTCTTCGTTTTAAATGATGTATCAATGCATGTTTATAGGTTGTCCATGGGTCTGTTTTGGTTCAGGTCGAGAATTTCAGACCTGTTAAGATTGTAATGTATAATGTATTTAAGACTTTTCCTATCTGCTTCATGCATATTTATGATTAGCGTATGATGAAAGTTACCCTCTACTAAAAGTCACTATAAAACTGACAGTTGTGAATTATGCTTAATGTAGTGTAACAAGTTGTAGTCCTTTTCATTTCTCCTACATGACTGTTTGTGCGAAATTTCATGGAATTTTAATTCGCTAGTTTTCAAATTATTTCCTTTTGTGTAACTATAAATTGTATGTACAGCATTAAAATAGACTATCAGGTGGTAGAACACTTAAATGCAGTTTAACTGTGTTAGTAAATTTGTTCCTGGAGTAATCATACAACTGTGTGTTTAACCACTGAAAATATTTTAACTGAATCCAAACGGCTCTTCAGCTCAGGTAGCCAAATGCAAACTGACAGAGCAACAGCCTCGCTGTGTGAGCCATATGTGAGATATTTTCTCATTTACATGTTCCACAAAAGACTGGCACTCTAAACCTAATGAATATGAAAAAGGTGCAGACTCATGGATATTAAAGACGATGTCTGCACTTGCAAAAGCGTGATTTAATGCTTCTTTATGTGCACAGCAGCAGTCAACAATGGGCATGTTTTAGTGCTAAGTCCATCCCCATAAGAGCGTAAACACTGGTGACAGCTTCATGTTGAAATACGCCTGTTGTGCACATACAGAAGCATAAATTCAGACTTGTGGACATCCTTTTTCAATAGTCTTACTAACTGAAATGCTTCCTTTGTATGACTGGACCAGTGTGCCAGTGTTTAGTAGATATTCCATAATCTGAAAAGAAATCTTCTAGTACTCTGTGATTTTTTTGTTAAACACATATTTACATAAGCATCATTGTAATGTAGAGCATATGGGACATTGCAAAGCATACAGAACAATACCCAACGTATTCCAAGTGGCATTTTTATGAATACAATCAGACAACGTGTCATACAACAGTGCTTGTCAATCCTGGCCCTTTACGACAGAGTGCTTCTTGGTTTCTATCCTACCAGGTAGTTGATTACGGTCACCTGGCTTTCCTGTAGTAATTCATTGCCTGATGGGTAGAATGGAAATCAGCAGGGCTTTGTGAGAGTGGCCTTCAACATGCCATAAATGGTGATGGTGGTGTTAATCTTTTAATTTAAAATTCCAATTGAGGTTTAAGTCTGAAAGGGGCAAAGCAGGACAACCCATTGGTTGGGCCTGGTTGTTGCTCTCATGAATGACCAGCCATCCAGTTACATTTCTTTTCCTTTTTAAAAAGCCCTTACATTGCTAGAACATACCAGAGCAACAGACTTACAGTGGGAACTAGATATTAGAAATAAGTTGAACTTGTAAACATAATATAGATAGATAGACCAGACACTTTGTAGCATGAAACCATACCTTGCCTTGCATTGCAACCCGTTTTGCCTCATTTAAAAAAAATAAGATGACAAAGTAAAAATTCATAAACTTTTCCAAATACGCCGAACTGCTAAATCCTGAAATGCTCATGCTCTAGACCAGTGGTTTGTGTGTAAAATTAAAGTGATGACAGTATCTGATGCAACAAATGCAAACCAAGTAATACTTAACATTCAATATGTATTATTGCTGGTTATGTTAAAGGACCATTACCAACCCAATCCTGCAGTTTTCCTGTGAAAATAGACCCAAACCCAGCCCAACTATGGCAATACACTTGGGCCGCTTTGGCCCTGGGCCAAGTCATGACTACCGTGGACCCTTCTTGTTCTCTCTGTTATACCATTCACTCTATGTAAACGTTGTTGATGAATGTGTCCTTGGGCGAAGCAGCTTGCTAAGACTTGTGCAGGTACTTTGAAGGTATAGCCCATTTCAGCCAGTGTAATGGGGAAAAAAATATCCTGTTAGTCTTTATAATAAGAAACAAAATCATGTAAGCATCTCAAAATAATGAGCTATCTAAAAAAAATGACTTAGGCTCCCATTATTTCAAGATACTTTCTCTATATTTTGACTTTGTATTGCAAAATATTGACTTAGTATCTCATATTAATAAGAAACTTTTTCAATACTTTTGACTTTGGCCTATCACCACAAAGCACTTGCTCTAGCTATCTTTCTGTCCTTGCTATTGGAAAAGAGAAAGCATGGTTCTGGAGTATTGCTGAGGAGCAAGCTATACTTAGGTGTGACCTTTATGAAGGTATTGTGTCTCTATTTGTACAAATGGCAAAAGAAAAATGTAGTAAGATATTGTTAAGTTACAGTGTTGTGTGTTACAACACTACACAATATTATTCAGATTAACACGAAGATAGTGTGAGTGTGAGTAACCGAGTCTTTGCTAGATACCGTTACGTTGTTTCTATGTTACTTTACAATGGAGATCTCACCCACATTATTTAGTGTAGTACTGTGCTTCAGTCAAGCCATTAAGCAAAAAGAAGGGAAGAAAAATGTACAGATGCATGACACATAATAATAGCTGGAACAGTGCCTCGACCCATTAACGATAAAGGGGGAAGTGGGGGATGATAGGCACACTAATGCATATTAGGCACAACAGTATTGCTGGCAACTACCATCACTAGTCTTTATGTGAAAGAGGCTTTAATGGATAATTGATTAAGCCATAAATAAGCCCCCCACAAACAAGCAAATCAAAAGAGTGAAGACAGGCAATTTCTCACTGGAGCCGGATGTCGCCAGTTGAAGGGGAGTAGGCAATGAAAGGGGTGTATGGAGAGGCACTTGATTTGTGATATTGTGTGTATGCAGCAAGATAATTTCCATTGTCTAATGCACAGCTGTTTTCACTTGTTGATCTCCATCTGTCCATAACTTTATCTCATGTATGCACTGTAGTTGGTAGAATTGGTTTAAGGTATATGTGGCTTTTAAACAGCAAACTGCCCTCAAAGTATTTCATTCCCCTTAGATATTTTAAGGCTTTATACATTTTTTGATGATTCATCTAACTGTTTTACTTTTTTTTATTATTATTATATAGTTATGTTATTGCTGTATTACTGATTGTGTTATTGTGAATGTTTGTTGTTTCCAGGTCCAAATAAAAAAAATCACCCGCGCTTTACTGGTTCGGCGAGCTACGCGGCAAAAAAATCTTCTTTACAACAGCAAAGATTAATTCTTCGGAAGTTAAGCGGAATTTCCCCTTTTTACGACCAGCAAATGTCGACTTGAATAGGAAGAGAGCGGGGCATAGAAGGTTTTCTTCTCTTCCATTGAAGAATACGGGGATTCTGTGAATCTTCCTTCTGCAGGTTAAAATTGCGGGGCAAGTTATTCGTTTTCTCCTTTAGGATCCAAAAAACTGGAGCCTCATCAGTGTTTGGTTTGAGCCAAATCTCACACAAAGGTGAGATTTTGACGCCTGATGGGGGTTGGTGAGGTGAAACCACTTTAGGCTTTTGAAATGCCAGGTAGGCCTCTTTCCTTTGATTTAGCCACATATTGAAGTCCCAACATTTCCAACAGTGCTTATATAATGAATCCATCAATGCAACTGTTCATCAACTAAATCATTCATCATCAATTCAACCTTTGTACTTTTGTATTATCCTATCCCTCAAGTACATATCCATCTATCTGCCCATTAATTAAAAGTGTTTTCTTTATTGTATCCGTCTCAGTCATTCCACTGATTAATTATTTCACTGTTCTATCCACCACCCTTTCATCCACTCTTTGGTCCATCTATCCATCAAGCATGTGCCCATTCGTTCAGTCTATCAATCCCTCCACGGTGGTTTTAAACCATGTACAGTAATGCTCTGTCCATTTGTCAATCAATAACTTATGAATACCTCCCATAATCCTGTTATTTACCCATCCATTTATTTCTCAGTTAATCCATTCATACCACATTTGAGCTGGTTTTGTACAAAGTCCCTAACAAATGCTGACCTTGGACCACCATAGTCATCTTGCCCTGGACCCTCTTCCCTGGAGAGACCATTTCAGCTGGAGAAATACAGCGGACAGAGCCAGCAGGCATTTGACATTTTCTGACATTTCCGTTCTCCCCTCTCCGTTCTTTGTACATACACCTACTTGTAAACAGTATGATGGCTTTACACAAAAGCTTGGATTTTTTTTAACAATGAGCGACTGGGACGCAAATAACCTTTTACAAGGCACAGGGTGCACCTCAAATCTCTCGTTCTTTAGATCTCATTCCCTGCTTCTCCCCACCTTGTACTGTGAAAGTGAAATATTACATGTAGCTGTGTGTGTGTGTGTGTGTGTGTGTGTGTGTGTGTGTTGGAAGTTAGAAAAATATGTGTGCATATAACGCAAACATAACGGTGCTGTAGCGAGTAGTGTAGGACAATGCTAAGCAGCATGTTATATTTCATGTAAAAATTGTACATGACATACATAATATCATATAAAAAACTGACACTTTAAATCTAAAAAAGAATGAAATAGTAAAACCACATAATAATTTGTAATCATGCTGCCACCTCTGTCCATGGCTTGTCCTTTTTAACCTAACCATTTTCCAGTGCTTTATTCTTCCAAGGTTATGTCATTCTCTGACATCATGTTTCAACAGGATATCAATCAAATTATGGTGGTAAGATGCCATTTTATTGGGATATTAGTCACCATTTAGATTCTGAGCAGCTACAAGTTCTCATTATCTCAGTTTTTATGTAATGCCAGTGAGAAACAGTATGAGACAACAGGATAGTATACTGCTATTAATCTACAATGGAAACAGATTAATTTTGTGTCAATATTCTTATTCTTGAACATGGAAGTTGTCCTTTTATAATTTATATTTTTCAGCAGCGGTGGGTGTTCAGTATTTTACTGCTGATATGTGACTACTGCTTCACATCTACCTCTCACTTGCATTCACACACACAAGAACACAAACAAAAAGACACCCAAAGCTCAAACATAGACATACTGTATATGTACACACTCATGAAAATACCCCACATGCACATTTGCGCAGCTATGCACCCCTCCAAAAAACAAACCTCAAATTTATTTCCCAGCATACTCACAGAAGCATGTGGGGTTTCTACCACATGCAGATGCACTGTATACATATATACACATTTGTATATAGGCACTGTACACACTCCATTAATTAAACATTGCCCACAATCTGTAACGCTGCAGTCATAATTAATATATCATAAAACATTGCAGAGTTACTTAGTCTGAATGGAAGTTAAGCCATTGTTGTGCCAGTGTCTCGGCAACATTCAAATTGCAGTCTTACCCATACCTTAAAGTTCAGCAAAGCCCTTAGCAGTGGTATGATCAGAGAAGCAAAATACATGCATGTTTTCCTAATCCTTGAAAAAGGCTCACTTGTATTCCAGATATGTTCTTTGCAGCTCGACGATGTTACTGCCTGGATCTTGTACCTTCATTGTGATAATGTACTAATAACACCGAACCGGAAAAGGTTGAAGCAAGCAATGCACAATACACATAAAATGTGTTAGTAAAATGATAAATACATACTGTATACCCATCTGAATTGTCAATACATGAATCAATATATATCTTTTCTGTAATTTTTTATATTTAGTGGACATTACAGGCATTTCATTTTGATAACACTGTAACTTGTGCAGCTGTTAAGTGTTAAATTAAAGTTAGTTAAAGTAAGTTAAAAAACATGTTAAATTGAATATAAATATTGTCAATTAAAAACATAATTTGTTAGTGCCATATGACATATTAATGGGAATACAAGCACGTAAGTTCTGCATGCTGTCAAGATCTGCTACAAACTTTCCTATTATGCCATTTATATGATAGCATGCTGTTGATCTTTTTTTACAACATTGTGACAAGGCAGAAATCCCACATAATCTTTGTTTTAATACATTCTTGTCTGCTGTTGTTATTTTGCCATTCATGTAAACACTCTTACCGAATTTTGCCGATTTCTTTTTTCATTTATATATATTATACTTGAAGGTGTACTTCACCCACAAAATGACCATTTGTATATCAATTACTCACCCGTGTTCTTGAAGAAAATTTAGTTTTTCTCGCATGCCTCCATGCAACTTTGCTAAAACCTTACTATTCAAAACACTTCCACATGAACAGTCTCATGCTTGCATGTGTTTTTAAAGTACTGAGCATACTACTGGATAAACGAGACTAGGATTACCCTATACGAGTTTGTGAACGGGTGTTTTGTGTAGTTTTACGGACTTTTCTCCGTTTTTTGATTCTTGAGGAAAAAAAGGTTTTCTTCAAGAATTTAAGGTAACACAGGCTAAGTAATTAATATACAACTGGTCATTTTGTGGGTGTAGCATTCGATGTCTGACTGCTCGAATTTTAAAAAACACTGTGTTCTTAACATCCATTTTCTCTTTTCTTATCTCATGCTCAACTCTTCTTTGCTCTTCTCCTTTCTTGTAACTACTTGCTGCTGCAACAGCAGTTTCCCAACAGGGATCATTAGCGTTGCATAACTTCACACACCGGCAGTCCCAAATAGTGAAAGGGAAAAGGAAAGGTTTTTACTTCAGTATGGAAATATATTGTATGGGGAACTGCTCACAGCATGGTCATGCAAACCAGCTAGTGGCAAGAAATGAATCTCTATGTTACCCAGTATGCAAGTCGAGCAGTGTCTAGTATACAGGTTTGCCAGTAGTGTTGAACTTCATGAGCATTGCAGTAAATTGGTATGGCTATGGTATAAGACCCAAAGGAGGAAAAACGTGTCACTCCCCCACACACGCACCCACACACACACACTGCTAAAAGTAAGCTACAGTTTGTCACAGTAACTTAGACAGTGTAGACTGAGTCATGGCAGTGTCTAGTTTGCATGGTGGTTTATGGTTATGCAGAGCCAGGAAAAGCTGTTGTCAGACAAAGTAAGAGGTTGATTTAATTGATGCACTATATCCCGCAATGCAGACACAGAATTTATATGTATGATTTGGTTGATAATTTTTGTCCAGCACCAGTTTGGCTGTGTGGCGTTGCACTGAAGGATAAAAAGTCTCACCTTTTTAATTTCCTCACAAATTATATTGTTGTTGCACTCTTGTTTTACTTTGTGTGTGCAGAGTCAATACCTGAATTGCAATTGAGAAAATATGGTTTGTAAGCTTTTTGAGTTGATGGTGTTGCTTGTTGCAACATTTTTAAGTGATAAGACATCTTTATTTTGTACACGGAAATTAACTACTTATACTCCCATTTCTATTGTAATAAAATACATGTAAAGTCAGGGGTTACATTGTACCAGGTCTGTCCAGAGCTTTTAACCCCTGTGTACAGTATGAGCACCAACACCGGTCCTTAATTAATGCAACGCTGAGGCTGTAGCACAACTCCACTGGACTGAATATCAAGCCTACAGTTCCCGAATCCACACTGCTTACCAAACCATAGCAAATTGTCCTGATTGGCCGACATAGAGAGGAAGTCAGAGCGCTTGGGTTCCTGCCTGATGTGATTTATTGCCCTGCACACAACAGACTAATGGCCCATTGGCTGCAAACAGGGAGCAAAAAGAAGATGTTGCTGCTAATGAGGACTGTTTGTGAGAAGAAGGTATAGAGGAAGATCAGAGAAGAGTTGAAGACAGCGAGATAGGAGGGGAGAAACAGGCAATCCAGACTGAAAAGAGAGGGGATGGGGTGGCAGATGGAGTGAAGGGGTGAGAGTGAGAATGAGAGGCAGCGATGGTGACAATAAGCAGAAGAGACAGAAGTAGAAGGGGGGAAGAAGAAAAGGAGAGAGAGGAAAAACAGAAATGTTGGATAGTAAAGCATCACAGAGTAACGTGTTGTGATGATTTAACTATTTATTTTGGTATTGAGTAGTGTATATGAAGGTAAATTATCACACTTACTTTGATATTTCCAGTTTGACAAAGCCCAAAGTTTTTGGAGTTTTTGGAGGAATACACCTTCCCATAACTTCAAAGTTGTCTAACTTACATGTTGTGTCTTTTTAGATGGCTAGTTAGCCAGTTGTGAGCCTATATTTACATTTTGTTTATGGTTAGGACTAACTGTTGATGGTCAGTAAATACCTTTAAACCGTGGGCTGGCTGCTTGTTGAACCACAATGTCTTACAGATTTGTGTGTGTGTGTGTGTGTGTGTGTGTGTGCGTGCGTGCGTGTGTGCGTGTGCGTGTGCGTGCGTGCGTGTGTGTGTGTGTGTGTGTGTGTGTGTGTGTGTTGCAGCACTTGAGTTGTTGGAAGGAAGGCAACAGAACTGATCAAATCAAATTGAAAAAGATATCAAAATGGTATACAGGTAGGTCAGACAAATAAGATGCAACGAAGAGTGAGTAGACAGTGAAAGAAGAAGCAGAAAGAATTTTTTTTTTAAAGCAGGCAAAGTGAGAAGAATAGTGGAAAAGAAAACAGAGGAAGTGAGAAAAAAGAGAGAACAAATTATCCCACAGCATTAGAACAGTGTGCAATGTGCACTCACTCCTGACAGCTTCCACTTAAATCACTTAGAGCACGTAGTGATATGAACCCCAGTCTAACACAAGAGCGGAAGGACATGTCCATGCATTTTCAAATACATGTACTACTTGCACAGACACATATTTAGCTATGTAGTTTGTATCCACTGTGGTAGCCATAGAGACGCGGTTGTGACCAGAGGGTCTCTAATTCAAATCCTTGCCTTTCCGACAAGAATGAAAGTGCTCTGCTCACCTGCAGCACAGTGGCTTTGAAAGGCTCTTAATTTCCAACAGCTTGAGCGGAAGCTGCTGCAATGTGTCTGTATGCATGTGTGCGACCCACACAATTAAAATTAAAATGCAATCCTAAAACACTAGAGAACAAACTGCCATAGGAGATGTACTTTGCAATTCCTGGTCCATTTTCTTTTGGTGGTTTGGTTCTGTTATTTCAAGACTATGCAATGTACAGAGATTAATTCTCAAAGATGTGTGTATAATGTATCACATACAGACAGATGTGAAGATGTAGATGTAAGGTGTAGTGTCTATGGTGGAATAATGGGTCGGGGGAGGGGTTGCTTTATGTGCTGCTTCCTGTCAGACAGGAAATCTGTGATCCACCTTCAGGCTCATGCAGCTCGGAGAGCTTGTTAGCAGCAGACCTGGGATAATATTATTGAAGGCAGAGCTAAAGTCAACATACAGCATCCTGGCATAGGTTCCCGAGGAGTCCAGATGCTGTAGGATGAAATGGGGGGCCATGTTGACTGCATCATCTACACTGTAGGTGAATAGCAGAGGGTCCAGGAGTGGGTCAGTGATGGTTTTGAGGTGGGATAGGACAAGTTGCACAAAAGACTTCATGAACACAGAGGTCAGGGCAACAGTTCTATAATCGTTAATACCTGTGGTCCTCGGTTTTTTGGGGGACAAAGACGATTGTAGAGGTCTTGAAGCAGGCTGGTACTTGGCATGTTTCCAGTGAGTACCTCGTTCCACTTAGCACGGTAAGCTATTGTTTTTGAAAATCAAAGTATTGTCATGGAGACACCTGCCTTCCTGTCTTCCCCCGTTTCATTGCATTTAGCATTTAGGTTCAAAGTTAATTCATAGTAGTTTTACAACACAGGGTTGCGACAAAATGCAGTTGTAGGCCCATTTTGCTACATAAGAAAAACAAAAATAAAGTGTTGTGTGGAGGATGAGTTGATGAGTCTTACAGTCTGAAGAGAAAGGCTGCTTATATTGAAGATGGTACGGTGGCTGATACTTCTGTTTCACTTGCCAGACAGCAGCTGGGTGAACAAGCCATGGCTGGGGTCAGGCTGCGAATACCTACGAAACATAATGCATAAATAAAGTTATTTTGTATGTTATCCACGTAATCATGAATGAGGAAGTATAGAGACCGAAAAAGCACACACGCAGTGTGTGGTAGCGGAAGGTGGATAAGTCAAACAACCAGCAATCTTTCAGCCAGGAGACCGCCGTTCGTTCCCCATGTGAAAAGAGAAGTCTATGTTGATTTATTTGTCATGTAACATAATGTAGTTTCGGCACTTCTATGGCTACTTTAACCCAAACGATCTTTTCCTCAACCTAACCAAGCAGTTTTGTTGCCTAATCCCAACTAAGTAGTTTCCTGTAAAGACGGGAGTTTATTTTGAAAAGACTATGCTTTGTAGCGAACTGAAATTAACACGTGTTGCTGGCTTTTGTAGGAAAACGCACGATAAATGACTTTTCATGAGATTTCATATGTACCGTTGTATGAGGATATGTTGCTGGTATGGGTATTGTCTTTACATGTGCTTTGGACTCTTAGCTAGCACCTCTTCTCACCAATATCACTGATGCTTGGTAGCTGGGTACCAAATATTAATAATAATAAGAATAAATTTTATTTGAGCAGGTGTTTTATGTGCTTTTTTGAAGTAAAGGAGTGAATCTGAAGTACGGATGTGAGTGGGAAGAGAGTTCCAGAGGTTGGGGACAGCAGCAGGAAAGGCCCCTTTTACCCCAGGTTTGCTGCTTGGTCCTAGTTGTTTGGGGGCGTGAGGAGGTTAACAGTTGCAGATCTGAAGGTACATGTAGGAGTGTGCCTTTTACGGAGTTTGGATAGGTAGGACGGGGCCATGTTATGGAGAGCTTTGTAGGTGATGAGAAGTTTGAAATGGATGCAATGTTCTATAAGGAGCAAGTGGAGGTTGTCGAGGACAGGGGTGATGTGTTCTCTGGAGAGAGTGAGTGTGAGCATCCGGGCAGCTGACGTTATGGACGGTTTTAATAACCCTCTGTAGAGCTGTCCTGGGCTGTGTCATCCGCCGTGAGTTGCAGTCGTGAGTATACAGCATGAACTGGAGGGGGCTGCGCACACTGCTCTGGGGGGCTCCAGTGTTCAACACTGAAGTGGAGAAGCTGTGTCTATTTGTGAGCAAGTCCAATAACCAGTTGCAGAGTAAGGTACTCAAAAATGTATTATTTGGACTGCCTTCTCTGGAGATCTAAACCGTTCAATATTAAACCAAAAAAAGTTTTTTTTAAAAATCGATGAGATAATTAAGCATCCGAATAAAACCAAATATGAAATGAAAATGGAAATAATCCAATACAGTTTTAGAACTCTGTCTTTGTCAGTCAATCAGCAAAAACAGGGCAGAGCCAGTTTTGTGACTGATTGCCGCTTCAACGAGCTAACAGTGAATTACATAACTAATATTGTAAGAGACACAGGAGAGACACTTTAAGTCTCCTGTAATTACTTTACTGTCGTGAGTGATAGATTACACTAAGGAGCCCTTTCTTCACTTACTAATACTTGGAATCTTAACAAACAATCATGTGTTTTAAGTGACATTAAAGTGTAACTTCACCCATTGCATAATTTGGAAAAATGTAAAAACGTGGGCATGGGAGAGATGAAACCACTCCCGCTTCAGTATGACAAAGGACTTGAGGCAGCATTAACAAATATGACAGCTACAGTAGCTTGAAAAATAGCAACATGGTATGGAGCACTGATGGATTCACTGTTTATCAAACCACAAATGAGACAATACTTACACCCTGCGGCCCCTCCGTCTCACTCCCTGTCACTTGGAGACTACTATGCCGGGAGAAGAACTGGCACCAGCTTCGGAGACAGACCAACGTGGCTGTAGCAACTAAAATTCAGCCAGTGCAAACCCTAGCGCCTCCATCTCGTAAGCGGCCGTCTGCTCTCCTCCTGGCTATAGTCTCCTAGCGGCGGCGAGCAGGGACCCAGGGTTGCCGCTGGCCGCTAACCCTACTTTTTCTCTCATTTACTGTTACCAGTGGTGGTGGAATGAGCAAGCTAACGTTAGCTAGCTAACTAGCCAGCCGCTAAATGAGTGAAATTAAAACTTAATGCTTCATTTACACACTCTTGTCGCAGCATATGAAAGCACAATACTATCCCCAGATAATCAGTCATTAACACTGATTCAAAATATTTTGTAATGTGCTGATTAGCTTAATTTCAAGTAAACAGAAAAGAGACAAAAGGCGTGTGCTTTGCTGCTGTGATTGTAATGCTACACAGAGGCCAAGGAAAAATAGCGACGACAGGCTGTTGGGAGAGGCGAGGATGGGGGGGCTGATTAGATGGCGTTAAGATTCTTTTATTTTATTACATAAATTAGTCCCAAACACTTAAATCTATCTCAAATATGGCCTTGCAAGATTAGCACTGATTAAAACAGCGTTTTGAGCTATTTTCAACCATGAAATTACGATTTTTATAAATTTGGTAAGAAATGTAAATATTTACACCAGCAGTTATGTGTTTCATCAAATCACAGCCGTATTACTTATTTTGCAGTTTAAAAACATGTTAAAGTGTGCAGTTACTCATTAAACAATACTATTACCACAACAATTGTATTGCCCAAAATAGTTTGACCAAAATTACCTGACTAAGTCAATTGCATTTCAGGTTTGTCTGAAAAACCACATGCTCCTATGTGGATGTTGTACAACCCTCACTCACTGACTCATCTGAGCACCTACTCAGACACAGAGAAATAAGCTGGTCTGCGGCTGAGCTTCAAGGCAGCACAGCACACTGCTGTTTAGCCTCAAGTGCTCATTCTAAACATCATCAACGCTGTTAGCCGTCAACCTTGATGAACTTAAATGAAAGGAAGCAACTATGCTCCAGTTTCCGAACAAATAAATTGCATTTCCTTTAGTAAACTAAAACAAGTTGGGCCACACACCGTCAGTCTTCATTCATTCTCTGTATTGCTTGCATGGTTAATGGGGGCACCTTGTGGTGCCAAACATATTTTGGAGCGATCTCACAACAGACTAACAATGTTTCACATCACACACCAGCAGTGAAGGTTTGTTATGATCAAGATCTTTTTGATTTGCAGCCTCCTCTTCTGTTGTTATCACCCTGTATCTGAGCTGAATGTCGAGTCTGAGACACTCATCAAAGCTCATCACAGCATGATGCAACACTCCCACTCCCCTCTATTTTTTTCCTGCTCTCCCCCTTTCTTAGTCCTAACTCACACTTCAACACCCACACCTCTGCAAGCAACAAGCTGTTTGCAAGAAGAACCATTTTTCGGTCCGTCTGTAAGATTTTTCTGCAAGAGCCACAGAATATACAGTATATCTACTGTATATACAGCATCCTCCTCTTATCTGTCTGTATGCCCTGCAGTTGAAGGTCTCCAGGGTGCTAAGGTCCAAGCAGTTACTCCCACAGCAGTGTTGCGTAGCGAGCTGTCATAGGCTCAGCAAACAGGAGGCACAGAGGCTAAACGCCTGTTCCTGGAAGGGAACTTGGAGGCATAGGAGAAAAACGACAGACTAGAGCAAACAGCACATCACTGCCTCCAATTAATTTGCAGAAGAAGATGATTTTTACAACCCTCTGCTTTAAGAACTGCGGAAATTACTCTATAGTATCTGTTATCTGTCTTGTCTTAATACTGTATATGCCATTGCAAAGCTGCATCTTCATTACATTTATCTTTTAAAGGAACAGTGTGTAAGATGTATTGGCATCTAGTGGTGAGCCAGTGTTCGTTAGTGTTTGTCCCTTCTTGGCTGCTGTAGAAACATGGCGGTGCAACATGGCATACTCAATGGACGACAACCCGCTCCCTATGTAGATGTAAATGGCTTTTTCTAAGCTTAATAAAACATAACGATTCTTAGTTTCAAGTCATTATACATTAATAAAAACATAGTTTTACATATTATATTTCATTTGTACCACTTAATCTCCCTAAATCTTACACACTGTTCCTTTAACAACCTGCATTAATGCAGCAGATTTATTTGGGATCTAAATAGTGTCAGATAAGTGTTGTCTCTCTTAGCTAGTGTACAGTATTACTGCATCACTGTCCCTGTAAATTCAGAGAAGACAAATTATTCAAATTATTGCATCAGTTTTTTTTGCTCAAGCCAAAATGTATTTCCGCTTGCTAAAAGAATTTGTTACCCCCATTGCAGTCTCAGCATGTGTAATTGTAGCAGCACAGTATTTCCAATACAGTATGTGTCACAGCCGTGTGCAGACAGATCTTGCCGTACCAGAAACAGTGCAAATTATTAGTTTGGGTTAAAAAATGCCACAGAATTGTCACTGTAAGTAACAGCTCTATAATGAAGATGATGTATTTACAGTTATGTGTAAACCTCCATGATTAGGAGGGGTCTTGGTGCTGTGAATCTCAAAGACAAAACTAAAGAGCGACACCCAGTGGCCACCTGTAAAACTCTCTGCCCCACCAAAGCTTCACAGGGAGCTGTGAATTTTTACAACTGTGTACCTGACAGCCCAATCACAGTGTACAAAGACATCTGTCAAGACAGACTGATAGTTTAAAGTTGCAGAAATTTATAAGAGAGATTAGTTTCAAAGTATAATCATCCCAGCGCCAGTCCCTCCAAACCGCCTGTGTCCTCGTGTTCATGATTTAGTCATCTGCTGGAATTTTGTTGCTAGTTCCTCCGTTTGCCAGATATTTTCATCACTATCCCTCTGACGCAACAGCTCAGTATCCACCACATCAGTTATTACCATCAGAAGTAACAGATGAATCAAATTGATGCAGTCAAATTTCTTGCTTTGATCTATTATTTCTAACCTTAAGTTGAGCTCACAAGCTCGAACTTACGTAAGATCATTTATGCATGTTGCATGTGAGGAGAATCATAACTTATTTGGCTTAAAGTACAAGTGGTATGTAGAAGATCAGGCTGCCAGACTTTTTGTATCTCTAAATGTATACGACCTTCAAATAACAGTTACACAGCTGTTCAAGCAGAAGGGAAACAAACACTGCTCAATGCATCATGACTGTTTTATGTTTTTAATAGAGACTAAGAATCTAATAAAGGTGCATGATGAACAGTTGTAAATTACAAAATGGTGTTACTTATGAGATGGGCTCAAAACCAGGACAATCAGTATTCCTAGTATGTGGCAGATTTTTGCTTTTTCAATAAAAGAAGAAACCAGCTACAAGACAGCTTCTGAGCCAAAGCATGTGTGCAAGAAGGCCGACAGTAAGAGAAAATTGCTTCACAGCAAACATGTCGCATTTGTGCCTTAAAGGTGCTAAACTCCAAATTGAGAGCAACGGCTCTCATCATGGCAATGGCTGAGCCGGCAGCTCACAGCTAACGGTGCAAACAATGGCAATAGTTTTGACAGAGCTAACAGTGTTTACCTAAAGGAGCACAAGATTGCCGTAAGCTGTAACCGGCATATGAGAGCATTGCAGAGCGGCAGCCATGAGCTAGCCAGCGGGGCATGCTGACATGTATTACAAGCACGAAAAGGCAAACACAGCTGGTCAGCTGTTTCTCTTTGCAGATAAATCCTCTGTAACCGGCATTAGCTGCGACCAGCATCTCTATAGCTGACTCCAGTGGTCGGTGGATCCAAAAAAAATGTCCTCCCGCTTTGGTGGCCACAGTTTTCGCCCTAGGAGGCTGAAAAGTGTTTGGTTGTGAATGTGTGTGTTTGTGTTCGTGCCAATTGGCAAAAAAGGTGGTGTGACAGTGAGAGTGGACTGCAAGGGAAAAAAAGGTATATAACTTCGAAACGAATTCATGTACAACGGCCTTAATTCTCTACCTGTTTGTCGCACCGTTGTGTAAGTCAACATCGCACTGAGCAAAGTTACTTTTTCCTTGGTGAAGGTTTGCATTGCCTCCTAGATTCTAGACCTGCTCCATTTTATAACACATGGAGGCGATGTTAGGAATCTCACTGTTTTCCTTGCAAGACCCTCCCTGTGTAGCATTCAAGCACTAGGATTGGCCAGGCATCCATGCTAGCCAAGATACAGAATTTTACGAAATTTAGGAGCTGTATTGTGTTTTTGTGGTGTCCGCCAAATACAAGATGGGACTTTTCCAATTTTTATATTTTGCTTTGAACATTGTGAATCTTTTCAAACAAAAGTAAGGTGAAAACAATTTCGCTGACATTTCTGTTGGCCAACTAAATCACTCAACAAATGGAAGACAATCTGGTAATATATATCAGTGACCCTATCAATATTTTAAAAGATATTCATGAATTTAGCATTATGTAAAAAAACATAGAAATTCAGTCTTAAAAAAACACAATGTAACACAAGTATAAGATTTCTCTAGTTTAACCTGGAGTGGCTTGCCCTCCCTCTCATGCAGTACAGTCCATTTACAAAAAATAAATGTATTTCAGCCGATCCATATAAAATCAAAGAGTAAAAGAATAAGAGCCTGACAGTGCAGCTGTTTGTTGAATTTGATGTAATATATCATAATACTTTCTCTGCAGAGCAATGTACAGGTTTCCTGTCATCTTTGATTTGCCATGATAAGAGTGAAATAAAATATCTTGGTTTTATTTCTTTAATTTTCTTTCTTTCAATGTATTTCTTTTGCATCTCCCCCTCCCTCTCTGACCTTCCAACCACAGAGAAACCTAGAAGCCATACCTCCTCTCAGGCGCAGTGGAAGCCATCTGACACGCTCCATTACGTTGTGCTTGTTCCAATTAAAGCTGACATCATTTGCTGTCAAGAGCATGGTGATACCCTGCAGAAAGGTAACCCACCCTTGCTACACCCACTGCCCAGGGGGTTTAAGTGTTTCTGGATGTATATTATGTTGTTACAAAAAGATCTATACTGTCAGATGGCGATCTCTAAGTTCATGCTGTTTCCTAAAGTTACGATCCAATACAACAAAACTGGATAGTGAATTACGTTTCAAGGGGCACATATTTTGTCATGGATTACATTGGCTTTTGATATATCACAAATACATTTTAAACAAGTCTCTGGCAGTCATGGAGGATGTCTGGCGTGGAGACCAGGAGACTGCTGTTTGTGTCCTGTGTAAACAAAGTGCAGTTTAGTTGTAGTTTAATAAATTAAGTTTAAGGCCAAAATGAGAAAATCCTTATTTTAAAGCCACTTAAAATGAATTGCAAAAAAAACGCTGTTCAAATCATGGCACATACTTATGTAAGTAAAGCATTAAGTGGTGACCACAATGCTTTACTAAGTAATTAATTTACTTTTTAATATTAGCTAGTGGGACCATAGGAGGCAGACTCTTTATAAATAAGGCGTATGAGTCGATGGGCAATGTTTCACCCAAAGTTTAATTTTTTAATGTACAAATATTGTGCATTTATCTGCCCAGATAATTGTTTTTTTGCTATTGTTTGCAGTCCTCCTGATGCAAATTAAAAAAATAAACTACAGCAATGCACTATTGTTTTTGTTTTTCTTGTGCAGAAAATGTGTTGCATAATGACAATAAATTATCCTTGAATCTTTGAGTAGCCTACTTTATGGGTGAAAATTACAATTCTGCATTATTAAAAAAAGCATCTGATTAAAAAAAAAAATGTAAACAATTGCTTTCTATTTGAAAACGTTCTCTTGTATATTGGCCACAATCCATTCGAGTGTACCCAAAAAGATCTGTCAGGCCAAACGTGTCCAAAGAGCACCTGCGGAGACACCTCATTCAATAGCCTTGGATTCTGTGGGTCCAGATGCTTCTTTTCATCAATTTCAGCCATTTTGATTTGTGTCTTAATCTGTTTGTTTTTTTGCTGTCCCTCCTTCAAAGTTTGAGCAAAATTCCCCAAAATTGGTAGATTCCATATCCGGACCAAGTTGCATTTTTGATGTTCCATATGTTTTTGCTATTGTGGGCCCTCAAAGTTTACTTAAAAGGTGTGTGTGTGCAGGGCTTATATTACAAAATGTCCCACCTCCTGAACACTGTCTGCTATTGCAACCACACTTTATGGAGATGTGGAGATATGATGTCTGAGTGACCATCACCACTAAGCTGGTGCTATGTTGGAGCTGTAGCAGCATCACCTATATAAACCAAACAATCTGTCATCATGTGTGCATGTCAGTCAGTTCCTTTCAATAAACAAACGACTAGCTCTCTGTGCAGCAGCGGCTGCGAGGCTTCAGGACTCTACGGACTGAGTCAAGCACGTTTTTCCCAGCTGGCCTTTACTGCAGTTCACTTTTGCTGCTGGATGCTGCATATACAGTACTAACGTTACAACCAAACTCATCTTCATCCCTGGAGTTAACGAGCATTGAGCAGTTCTCGACAACGCTGTAAGCATCACTTCCAGGGGCCAGGCATTGGGCCGCTCTGCACAGCTAAACAGCAAACCAAATGTAAACCCATGTATTGCACTTTGCAAGCAAGTCATAGTACCTGTACCAACTTTAAGACTTTCTATGTGTTTTGTGATGCTACTTTTGGAAAATATATCCATCATGACTGTTTACATAATTTGCTTTGACTTTTCTCTCAACGTCTCATCAAGCAGAGTAACGTTAATGTACAGAATCAGGGGACAGTAGAGTCCCCACTCCAAAAAAAAATATCTATTGGGCACTCAAAGCAATGAGGCTGAGAGAAAGTTAATCAGAAGGCCCCTCCTTTGATGAAATGACCCCAAGTAAAGTTGTGGAGAAGCTCAATATGTTTCCTCTGCAGCGGGCTGCAGTCCACTGACCACCTAGAACCAATCTGAGGCTTATGACGGCGGCAGGGGAGAAGATACATTAGGCCTCCCTCCAGTGGGTAATGAATGGAACTAATAGGAATAGGCAATCCTGGTCCACACCACTAATATATGTAGAAATATACTAGATGCATTCTCTGTTGTTTGTTCTACAGCACACTGTGATGCCAGTTTTGAAAACCAATTTCTAGTTCCAAAATGCAGCTGTTTATAGGAATCGGTGTACCTGAAGGTTAATTCAGTGTTTGAATAATTGTTTGTATCAGAAGACAATGCAAGCTACAAAGTAAAAAATAAATAAATACACAAGTTAAATTTATGAGTTTGTGATGTTTTAAAGTTCCACTTCGGGAATCTTTCTAATCTTCTGTTATGTTAATTTCAAAATATTTTTCCCTTTACTAATTTACATATCAACAATGGTGATCTTTTGTAGTATTTTATAAAGATTTGAGAGTGAAATATCTCAACATATAAAAGATGATTGGTACAAAATTTGGTGAAGATAATCGTGGTTCCCAGACGATGTATCTTAATGACTTTGGTGATCCCTTTTCATGTGGGGCCACCGTGAAGTTGACAGTTGTGTGTTTGAGGGAAATGTCTATACAACTATTAGATGGATTTGCATTAAATTTGGTCCGTTCATTGAACATGCTCATGTTTTTGGTGATCAGTAAACTCTCAGGACAATTAACGAGGCCCACACACTGTGTGGCCGGCACGCCGGGCTAGTGCAACCAAAAGGACCAGAGAGAGAGAGAGAGAGAGAGAGAGAGAGAGAGAGAGAGAGCACAGCACTGATATTCTCCATGGATAAAATAGTTATAACTTTGGTAATCTTAACTGTTCTTCTTGCATCATCATCAAAATGGTCAAAATCTTAATTTTTGATGTTATATGACGAATGACTTCTGCATACCAGCCCCGTGTGGGAGTGGACGACGCCATCATCTACCTGCTGCAACGAGCTCAGTTCCACCTGGATGGAACCGGTGGCTCTGTGAGAATCACTTCCTTTGATTTCTCCAGTGCATTCAACACCATCCAACCACTGCTGCTGAGTGAGAAGCTGCGGGTGGTGGGGGTAGACGCGTCCACCGTCTCCTGGATCACTGACTACCTGACAGACCACAGTTTGTCCGACCGGGCAACGTGCTGTCTGATACGGTGGTCAGCGATACAGGAGCTCCACAGGGAACTGTTCTGTCTCCCTTCCTGTTCACCCTGTACACCACCGACTTCCAGTACAACTCAGAGTCATGCAGAAGTTCTCTGATGACTCTGCAGTGGTCGGGTGTATTGAGGATGGACGGGAGGAGGAGTACAGAGCAGTAGTGGGTGACTTTGAGGAGTGGGCTGGTAGAAATCACCTGCTTCTGAACGTGGCCAAGACCAGAGAGATGGTGGTCGACTTCAGGAGGAAGACAACGGCTCCACAACCGCTGAGGGTTCTGGGAGAGGATGTGGACATGGTGGAGGAGTACAAGTTCCTGGGTGTCTCTGTCGACAACAGACTGAACTGGAAGACCAACATCAACGCTGTGTACAAGAAGGGGATGAGTCGACTCTTTTTCTTGAAGAAACTTTGATCCTTTAATGTATGCAGCAGGATGTTGGAGATGTTCTACCAGTCTGTTGTTAACAGTGCACTGTACTTCTCCGTGGTCTGCTGGTGGAGCAGCATTGGAGCCGGAGACACCAACAGACTTAACAAACTGGTTAAGAAGGCCGGCTCCATCATTGGCTGCAAACTGGACAGTCTGGAGAAGGTGGTAGAGAGGAGGACACTGAAGAAATTATTATCCGTATTGGATAACCCGGACCACCCTCTCCACCACCTACTGCAGGGACAGCGGAGCACGTTTTCCAACAGACTCCTCCAGCTCCGTTGTCACAAGGACCGATACAGGAGATTATTCCTGCCCTCTGCAATAAGACTTTACAATAAATCACCTCTGGCCAAATAAACCACCCAGCCATAGCACCTTCGTTTGTTGTTGGCTACATCTGCACTACTGTTTCGTTTTGTTAATTAATTTTATTTAATATTATATATTTAATATTATTATTCTATTCTATTTGTTGTATACATTGTGCTTTTTTCTTATTTTCTTATTATTATTCTATTCTATTTTGTATATATTGTTCTTTTCTTATGTAAAAAAAATTCTTTTCTTATGTAAAAATCCTGCTGTTACGAAAAAATGGCTCAGCCTTAGAGATAGGGTAAGGAGCTTGGACATATGGGAACTTGGAGTTGAGGCGCTACTCCTTCATATCGAAAGGAGTCAGCTGAGGTGGTTCGGGCATCTAATCAGGATGCCTCCTGGACGCCTCCCGTTAGAGGTTTTCCAGGCAGGCCCAACTGGTATGAAGCCCCGGGGAAGACCCAGGACACGCTGGAGGGATTATATCTCCCAGCTGGCCTGGGAACGCCTCGGGATCCCCCAGAACGAGCTGGAACGTGTTGCGGGTGAGAGGGAAGCCTGGGTCGGCCTGCTGGGCCTGCTGCCACCGCGACCCGACCCCGAATAAGCGGATGACAATGGATGGATGGATGGACGAAAAAATGTCCCCTTGCGGGATTAATAAAGTATTTATCTATCTATCTATCATAGATTGTTTTCACCCCACCTGCCTGTTTGCTAACTCTCCTGTCATTTCAGATCCTCCCACTCTGCCCGCATCAGCTCTCATTCCCCTCACCTGGTCCTCCACGCCCATCTCACCTGCAGCACATCCCCTCATCAGTCTCTCACTATTTAAGCCCTTCCACGTGCTCCCTGCCTGATTCTCCTGTGTGTTACTGCCGAGCTCTCCAGCGTGATTCCCGATTCCGATTCCGTATCTGCCTGTTCTGATCCTACCTGTTCTCAACTACAGAGTATCTGTGTTCCCCTTTTGGATTTGTTTGCCTTGGTGACTGATCTCCCGGTGTTGACCCTGCCTGAACTTGAGTAAACTGAACTGTCCTGGTCTATTTGTCTCTGCGTCGTTCTTTTGGGTTCCTGTGCCCCGGTACTAGTAACCGTTACACTATCGGCCTCAGCTGTACTTTGTGTTTATTGTGTTATCATTATCAACGCTGTGGTGTTGCTACTCTGCACATCCCAGAAATATTGTTTCATTACAACAGTGTTGGAGTCACTTTGATGGATTTTTACTCCTCAGTCAAGGAGGCTGTTTTTCAAACATACATTTTTTAAATAATTAAAGTCGTGAAATATACCATTTTATGTGCATCAGATAATTTTTCTAAGACAGAAAATTAACAGTTCGTAACTCTAAATCATGATTGAGAAAGAAAAACACAAGCAAAATGGACAATTATTTAAAAATGCATTTCATATTGTTACTTTATGGCTTAATTCACATACGACACGTTGGCTCGGCTCAAAATATTGGCACTGCACCGAGATGTTTTTTTTACTTATTTTATTATTTAGACAATGAATTATTTAACACCATTTAGAAATAATTATTTATGTTGGTTTTATATTAAAAAAGGCACACACTTACTTCATCATTACATTTACATTATAGTGTGTAGTTTGTCATAGTCATTGGAATAGACGGATCAGATATCCTTTCATCAGGTAATTAATCCCATCCAGCTCAGGGACGCCAGCCAGAACAAGTGAGAAAAAAAGTCCACATTGCAGAGCTAGCCATGAGTGATCTAAACATATCGGCTCCAGGATCATTATTTTTCATTTTTAAACTGGATGTGATATTTTCATAATGATATACTCTTTATGAATTAATTAACATAAGATTAATCCTACTGAAGTATTCTACCATATTTCAACATGAAAAAAACTTAAAATGATTTGATTTACTCTGACACATTGATAAATTCCACTGAAAACCCTTTTCTACCTTGTGGAAAATATTCAACACAAGATTAAATTATTTGTGAAGATGAATATTTCCTCCAACATGCAGCATGAAACTCAGTTGTGTTATATACTGCCTCGCTACTGAGGTATTTCTTTTCCGAGGGCCTTGACTGCATGTCAGAGTGATGTAACAGATCTGTAAGTCAGGCAATTCAATATCCACTATTTATAAAGACTCATAAAAGGGAATGTAGAGGTGTCATTGACCATTTGCATATATATTTTGATAGTTAGTCCAACTGAGCCTTTGACAAATGTATTCATGAAGCTCTTATAACAACAAAGTGCACGAACACAGATAAAACAGAAGAAAACAAGATAAACAAGAGATTGACTCAAATGTCAAATCCATACAGTACATTTTCGGTTTCAAAAGGGATCATTGAACCAATGCAACAGTTAAATGCTAAATGCTTAACCTTGAATACAATCTAACATATGAAACGTGGGAATGTCTGGATTTAGATGTATGCTGCTGTTCAATGCAGGGCCGGTCCAGACACCCTCATAGCTAATGTCGGGAAAGTGAATTTATCTACTATCAATTCTGTGAGCCATAGATACTCAACACTATCGTTTCCCTGGTTTCAAAACTTTAGGTATCCATCTGCCCATGTCCACTACACTAATTATGCACTACTAGTAAAGTTCCTTGACAGCCCATGGGCAGCAGGCCATAGGTGCAGTGTGTGAAATACGAGGGGTCTCAGGTGGTCCGACACCTTTTGGGTGGTCTCTAAAATCATCGTCAATTATTTGTCACTTAGAATTCTCACTAAAACATATTTTGAGTAGCTAAACATTTATTCAAAAATATGAATAGTGAGTGTGTGAGACGATTTAACGGCATAAAACACATCCCCCTTCTGATCCAGTGCCTTTTGTGGGAACCTGGACTAAAGAAGGACATTGTCTCTCCTCTTGGATACCAGGATAGTAACGAAAAGAAAGTGAGCCAAGGTCTTTGTGTCGGGTTCGAGTGTGTGCATGTGTGTCCAGTTAGTGAGAGAGAGGCGAGTGTGCTGTGAATATTCTGTTGCAGGGTGTAGTTGTTGCATTGTGCAGTTGTGTGAGTGGCTTTATTGTTAACGTATATAAGCCTTTGTGATGTGTGTGCAAAGTGTGTACAGCCTATTGCCCTGTCTTGCATCCATGAAATCTTGTATTTTATGTATTGAGTCTCTTGAGGACTTCAGCATAATACTGAAGTGGACCCCCCGATTGCCACCAGGCCATTGCCAGGCCAAATCCTGAGAAAAATGGATGACAAAAAATCCAAACAGATGTTTGATGCTCTGCCTTTCAACATGATCTTCTCAACATTTTGGTATAAAAACTATCAGGGCCCCACCAACGCAGTGCTGTAACAGAATCCAAAATATGTGCTGATAATTTCCCAATAGTAGGACTTCATGTGTTACTTTATGCCCCTCTGAAACAAAAATTTCTTACACTTGCTGAGGTGGCAGAACAGTCGACACACTGAACCACAGAAACATAGACAGTGGGGAAATCAATTTCAATGACTAGGCTCACAAACAAAACCTCATCAGTGGAGAAAATGGCTTTTTACAGCTACTGCTTCTATATATTTTGCAAACAAGAAAGGGTAATGTTAGTCATAAACATTTAGCACAGCATAAATGCTATTAGAAGGTGCAGCGTGCGTGCGTTTGTCCGTCGAGCGTGCGTGTGTGTTTGTGTGTGCGTGCGTGTGTGTGCGTGCGCGTTGGGGGGGAGGAAAAGTGTCTGGATATTTCAACTTAATGACAGACCATACTTTTATTTTGATATTTATGTCCTATCTTGATATATATTCTACACCTGATAAGAATTGAGCAGCATCTGTGCGATGAATAAAAAGTCTTGATTTAGAATGTTCCTAAGTTTGATATACTGTTATAAAACCAGATCTTGTGTTGCATTTTTGAATGTCATTGCAAAATATTTTTGTTACTAAGGAAAGTTCAACATTGCACTCACTATCAATGGCCTAAACCATAGTTACTGGAGGTCAGATGATGTGTAGTGACATCCATGTTCCTCCACAGGCTTTGCAAGAATAAAAACAAAATGTATTTTGTTTGGTGGTCAGTGTTTTGCTATTTGTTGGGTAGCAACTGGTCAGCTGTGGATGTCTTTTATTCCAAGAAAATTCTTCAAAGCAAATGAATGCCCTCGAAAGCCTGACAGAGGAGCTTGTCAGTAAAACATGGACAGCATCCTTAGGGCCGACGGCTGAGCTCTGAATAATGCAAGGCCACGGCCTCCATCAAAACCAGCTTTAATTGCGTCCCCCCCTCCCGTTTCCTTCTGATTTGGCTGCAAGTGAGCCTACTCCAGAAATCCTTTTGAAATGACGACAGGGTAAAATCAGTTGTCTTCCACTTACAGTGAGGTTGTGTAAGTACACCTGCAGGCATGTGGGACCCTTTGTATGTACATTAGGTGCAATCATGCTTATACTGGCGAATAGACTACAGATAAAGGCCCCATTGCTTCTATCTATCACCAGAATGAATGGACAGGAAGCTGACAGCTGACAAGATGCTCCCCTTTTTTCTAGTCACATCACCTTACACTGCCACAAAGCAATCCCTCGACTCACTTTTTGCTGACTGGCTTCTTCTCTGAGCAGTGATGGATAGAAAAACCGAGGAGAAAAGGAAAAACCGTCCTTTGAGAAGTTCATATCTTATCTCTATTCCTCTAACTTCCAGATTGCTGCTCTCCTTTTCATTGCACATGTAGAGCGACTGAGGTTTATAGCGGGTGTAATTTGTGTCCGCCACAGCTGATTCCTTTCAAGCCGACACTTGAGTCACGTGAAGTAACACTTATCATTTTATCTACAACCAAGGGAACAACCATCAACAACCAAGAGAACCCTCAAGAGTTTCTGCAAAAATGTCCCATTATACCCACATTAGATACTGTATGACTGTGGCTTGGTAGTTGAAGGGAGAGTTGAGTTGAGGCGTAGTAATGGAGCAAGAATAATATAGATCCCAAATATAGGTAATGGCATGATAAATGTAATTGTAATACTGTATATTAATTATCATCCAACTATTGTTTTGTTATGTTAATATTAATATCATTGTGTACTTTTTATTTTGATGCTGTGTGTTTTTTTTTTGCTTTTTTTAACTGTTATGCCAATAAAGTCACATTGCATTGAATTGCAAAAATTATAAGATTCTTTGTTGTTGCCTTCTTACTTCATGTTGTAAAGTAACTTATTTGGTGCTTAACTGAGAATTTGCATAAGCATAGCAGACCAGTCCGGACATGGATACCTGAATACATGCGAACCCCATAGTATAAAAGGCAGCTCATATTGCTGCTCAACATCTGGTACAAGGCTCCGCCTGTGCTTAGAGAACTAGGGTTAAAATATTATAACCTTAGTTCTAACTCACACAGGGGGTCAGGTGCAATACAACCTACATACACACACACACACACACCCTTTTCACCACGCCTGTGTCGTTCCAGCAAGCAAGCACCCTGAAAAGGAGCCCAACATGTCCAAGAGATAGAATCGTATGAACGAACAAGGCGTCCACCCCGCCGCCGCCGGACACATGTTCTCGACACTCACCCCAACAGTGGCAGGATCTCTCCATCTCTGCTTATAGGCTTTGGAGATGCAGTCACAAAGACAACCCACCAGGTGTTGCTTTACCAGCCAAACCATCCCTGAAGCACGCACAGCTGTTCACTGTGTCCGATGGGGGCTGAGCGTGGGGGTTAATACACACTCGAAGCAGGCATAGGGCACTGTCAAGGTTCTTGTAGCAGCGACGTCATCTGTGAAGATATAGCCATTCACTGAAGAGAAAAGGATGTTGACTTGCTATGTGTGCTGCCTTATTTTCTGTGGTGTTTGTACGCATTTGGGGAGGCATGTCCTTATTGGCCAGCTACGCTTATGTACATTTTTCAGTGGGCAAACGCACACTTGTGATTGGAAAAGAGGATTACCCATACATTACATTAGAGAGCGGAGCCTGTGTGAGTTAGAACATTTTATACACAGGATAAAACATTGCAACTTTGTCTACACCTTGACTTTTTAGCGAGCCCCACCAGCAGGTCCAATTTTTCACTTATCCAGTGATAAATGTCAATATTTACCTGATGGCTCGGCACCAAAGTTTGTGGAGACACGGTTACCAGATGAAAGTAGGGATCATGCGCCGTCATAAAACCATATTGGCAGTCTTCCATGAAATGTCTTGAGAACTAAATTTATTGCCATGAATTTTGGTACAGGTATTCATGTCACACATACAGATGAATAATACTAGTCCAATCATCAGGTCAACTTTACCAATACTTTGGTTTATGAGCTTATTTGCAAATTGTATATATGCTAACACAGAATGAACAAAGAAAACATCATACCTGTGTAACATCATAATGTTGCCATTGTCATTGTGAACATGTGAGAATGCTGAAGTGGTGCCTGTTACCTTGCAGTGCCCTTACAGCAAATTGTTGTTTACAGATGCTTATTCATTCAGTTGTCTAAAGTATAACTCAGAAGAGGAAGCATTCCCTCCAGCCAGTAAGGGCGTCAGGCATTCAAAAAAGAGCATATGTCTAATTTGACATTTGAAGCCCAACGACTGACTCTCAAACAGCACTTAACACTCAAAACAGTAGAGGACTGTGTGAATGTCAAGCAGGGTGTTAGATTAAATAATCATTTCTACATCCTTGCAATCATTTCCCTGTGTTTGCCATTGCTGAGCAAATCCTCACTTGACATCTGAAATTGAGCACAGTGAAAGCAAGGATCAGCATAATGTAAACACTTATGAGAAAAATAATGATCCACACAGTAAAGAGCAGTCCCCACTGAGAAGAGAATTACAACCCTGTATCACAAGTACGAGCTGATCGAGCGCTCGCTTTTACACTACATTACAGCTCTCACCTCACAACAGGAGAGACACTTGAAATTTGAATTGACTCCAATGGCGTTTTCTTTATTCAGCCAATAGCAATAATGTTTGAGTTACAAGAGATTTAATAGTTTATGGAGTCTTGCAAATGTCTCATTAAGTGTGACAATGGGGGAACTATCAAGTCAGATGTAAAAATCAAAGAAACCAAAAATCTGAATAAAAGTTGAAAAAAGTTCTCAAGTTGGATATCTGTTTTCACATGACGGTCACTGATCAAAACGGTGGCAAATAACAGCAACAATAACATATGATAAAAAATTAGACTGAAAGCAGAAAGCAATCCACTGTGAAATGCATGAATCCAAAGATATATTTTTTATTGTAATTGCTTTTCAACACCACCTCATCAGCAGCACAAAATGGAATACCACATTGTATTTTCCGAAACTGCAGCAGTCAAATATTAATCATATTTTTCAGAGTTTAGATTGTTTGAAATGTAATTTAATAAAATGTGATTTCCTAAATCTGTCCAGAACAGGAAACAAGGAGAAAATTCAACCTCTGATGGAAAGTAAAAATGTATTCTAAGGAAACACATTTTTCTTGAGTCTCAAAGCCAATATCCATCCATCCATTATCCGTCACCACTTATCCTATCACAGTGCTCGCTCATAGAGACATGCTACCATTCACACCTATGGGCAATTTAAAAACATAAATTGACCAAAATCCAATGTATTTGGTCTGTGGGAGGAAGCCGGAGGACCAGGAGAAAACAGTATCCATCCTTTCATGGTGAGAAAATGCAAACTCCATCCCAGGATCAAACTCAAGCCCCTCCTGCTGTAAGGCCACAGTGCTAGCCACTACACCACCATGCAACCCCTAACAATATGACTCAATTAAGTGATAAAGAAGAAAAATCCTTTTCACAAAAAAACTTTACTCAACATTCACACAACAAGGCATCACAGGAAAATGGTCACGAACACCTAACCTGGCTGAGAAATAACATTCATAGCAAAAACAATCTATTGGTTATGGCAGTGCATGGCACTAAGAGTCCAATTAAAAACATCCTAATGTTGTGGATTTTATTAAGTGTGCTAATAAGTATAGTAAAGAGCCATATAAAAGCCATATAAAAAATAGTGAGGGAGAAACTTCTCACCAAATGTGGCGATTAATATTTTGTATATTATGGTCTTACCTGGCAGAATGAAACTTTGTATATTAATTTATATTTCTAATCCATTTTGAAAGCTAATGTTATTTTAGGGCTGCACGGTGGTGCAGTGGCTAGCACTGTCACCTCACAGCAGGAGGGGCCCAGGTTTGATTACCGATCCCAGGAGGTCCTTCTGTGTGGAATTTGCACATTGAGTGTCAGCTGCAATCAGCTCCAGACAATTTTTATGCCAAAATTATATATTTACTTAAGTTAGATTTGAAATGCACTTTAACAGAGTATGTTGACACTGCTGTATTGCTACTTTATTGGAGTGAAATATATGAGTATCTCTTCCACACTGGTTATTTCTCAATATTGTCTCAAAACATTAAACAATAATGAATTAGCATTTGTTTCATGGTTAAAATATTACTTGCAGGGCTTTAATGTATTGACACCCCCATGATGCATGCTACTTTTCACCTGAGATTGAAATACTCACAGCATTTTGTAAGATCACAAATGATCTAAATGCAAACTGCCATGATATTAAGCTTAACATCTTGAGTCAGCCAGCCACTGTCTACAGCAGATAAAACATCACCGTTTCCTGTTTGGCTTACAACCATCCCAGAGGGCGTGTAGAAGCCCTGCTGGTGGAAAATGTGGTGGTGATGTATGCTGACGCTGATTATTCACAGTCACACTTCACTGGCTCCCCTCGCTAAGTGAGAGCGATCACATCGATAACACATCCTCCAGGTTGTCGATAGTCTCCTCTTCTCACACACCTTGCATCTCATGTGAAACCTGGTAAAAATCATTGGTCTCAACATGAAGGCACAAATTAATTAATTAATCAGCTAGTTAATTCGTTTAGAAATGTGCAAATAAAGACTTTGCTTGGGTTTAAATAACTAATTGGAACTACACAAGGGAGAAGCAATTCCTCAAATGAGATGAGTCCCAAGCCTTTATAATAGCTCAGACTTTCAACAATATGTCAATTAAGTTCCTCGTAGACTTTTTTTTATCTTTCTTAATATTGATTATTTTATAGGACATACTTAAAATTAATATATAAAATCAGCTACCTCAATGTTATGAACCTGCATTTTTCAACTGTATTTTCTTTTTCTGTTCTAAGCGCCTTCCGACAAATATCCAAAATGAATCAAGATAATATTGTGAAAATGTTGACAAGGAGGGTAAAACTGTGTGTGTATGCAGCTGGATAGTTAAGTTAAGTTAAGTCCTTGCAAAATTAAAATTAATTTAGGACCTTTTCAAGAGAGGGTTGCCAACCTGAGGCTACCAGAATGACTGACAATTGATCCCGAGGTTGATGTCAGTCCTCAATCGGGGTCACCTTTCACTCTACCCAGGTCGGTCCCTCCTCACACCGTCAGGAATGGTGAAAGATAACCAAGCGTCATTTGTAGTTGCTAGCATCCAAACGAAGGCTGACAAAATAAATGTGCTGGAGCGCCAGCTGATGGGCAGTTGTCGCAAACCCCGATGCCTGCATGATGGTTAATGCTGTCACTGTGCGATAAGGCCAAGACTTGATCGGAACTGACAAGATTCTTGTAGCAGTGACTCCATCCGCGTTCGCTAAAGAGAAAATAGATTGCTGAGCAGCGGGGTGTGATACTTTATATACTGTGGAGTTCACGCGTATTCGGGTATTTAAGTCCTGATTTGACTACTACGCTCATGCAAATTTTCAGTGGGCGAATGTGTGCTTGTGATTGGAGGAGAGTATTATCAATAGAGTAGAGGGCAGAGCCTGTGTGAGTTGGAACACCAATTTATTTGATTTTTCAGACTTGGTGAATGATGAAAAAATAGGGGAAAAGGGGAAATTAAGGACCATTTCAAACCCATTGTCACACAACTTGAGGGTTATGGTTAGGAGTATCAGTGGCAGTGAATGTGAACATTAAACAGGTAGCGGTTGGTCAGGTGAAGAAGTAAGCGGTAATATAACAATGTGGTTTCCAACTCCTGGGTAGCAGATGAATACCGTTCCGAAATCTGAATTGTCTCAACTGATGTGTCAGCACCGGTTGGGTCTGAAGACTACAACATTGAAAATCAAATAAATCTGGGGGTGTGGAGTTAGAAAGAAGTGAGTTTACCAGACATCCGCTTTTCATCTCAGCTTGAGGCTAGCAGCACGAGGCTACATTAACCGTTACTAGCCTAAAACACCTGAATTGCTGACTGAACTGTTGGTAGTTTGGGAACGTAGGTGCCAGGTTTTTAAAAGAAGATGAATGTGTGAAATAAAAAAAGATGTTATCTCTGGTTCTAATTCATAATTTGTTATCCTTTTTTAAAGCCTGTCTATCAGGAGTCGTGCCAGTGTTTTAATGCCAAAGCACTCTTTTAAAATTGGTTTGTCTGGGCTGCATCTCTTTCTTCACACCCACAAACAAAGGGATGAGTTTAAACAAAAGTAGGCCATCAATATGTGAGGACACCATTCCATTAACACTCACTGATGAAACCTAGAGTTTTTGTTCCATCTGTGGAGGTAAGGAAGATAAAAGGCCTGATGTGTGTTTAGGCAGCTAGATTAGGAGTTCAACTTAATTTATTAGACACCCCATCTACACGGGCCGAAATGGCTCCCGATGCCCTCCCCCTTCATCTATAAAACAGTGCTCACACTACAAAACACACTTCATATAAAATTGCTGCTGACCTGCAAATGCCAGCTGACCTGTGGCACTCGCAGTTTGAGAGTGAAAGCAACTGGCAGCACCTGCACAGATAGGCCAAGTTCAGTTCAGCAGTGGCTGAGTACATTAACTGATATGTAGTATGTATAGTTTAAACTGAAATATTGTTTGTTGAAAATTCGCAAATGTAGAAAACTGAGGAAAGGAGCAAAAACAAATATATAATATATATATATATATATGCATATATATATAGTACAGTATTAATACATTGAATTGTGACTTCTGTTCTTTATTTTAAATGAATTCTTAATTTATATTATTAATAATAGATATTGTGCATGTTTGCCTGTTGGTTTCAGAGAGGGGATCACCTCGACTTAAGGCAGCCAAATGGTCAGAGAAAACCTTTTTTCTATGGCTGTAACTTCAACCTCCAAAACTTTGCTGCGGATGATCTCATTAGTGTCTTGGCAACTCGTGGGACAAATTGTCCAGATAAGTCGATCCCCAATGCAGAGGAGAGGCACCATGAAGCATCACCAGACATTTTAAAAGGCTCTCGTCTCATCCGGGTGAGTGCCTCGACAAATAGGGAGGAGAAGAACGACAGGGGAAAGAGATGGAGGTGAAGACAGAGGTGGCGGAGGAGGGAGAATCAATCGGGTGGAATGGAAACCCTGTCCAAGGTTAATGAGCAGAAAGATAATGTTTAAGCTCCAAATACGACCCTGTCACTATCTGGAGCCCTGGCAAAAGGTATAATGGAAGGAGTAGGACGTCAAAGAAAGTGAAGTGTATGAATGTGTTTGTGGTTGGCAGTGAACACAACCCTGCATGGCTGCATTTGTGTACGTTTTACATAAGTGCATTTATACTCTATGTTTAAGGCACCTGGTTGACTCTCTTATCCAGGATTACTAAAAACAATAAAATCTCAATTGTACCGGCAGGTCTTTCAAAAATAACTTATAACTTATAACATAGATTCATTATTTGTTATGCATAATTAGAAGGAAATAGACATTTTGATAAAAGTGCTGACAACTACTTTATATATTGATTGACAAGATTAATACATATTTTATAATTGTATTATTTTGTTTATTAAACCGTACTCTGAAAATCTACTTGTAACTATACAGCTGTAAATTAAATTCAGTGGAGTAAAACCTCCCTCTAAAATGAAGTGGAGTACAACTCGAAGGTAGCATAAAATTGAAATACTCAAGTAGTACAACTAATTTAAAATTGTTCAAGTATATTACGCCACAGATGATTAATATAAATAAATCAAAATGTTGGTAATGTTATTGGTAGCCTGACCAGCTCTAAATGGACAATTTAATTAGAATTTGACAAACATATTTCTCCATGCGTGATATTGCCCCATTACCAGTTATCCAGGATGTTATTTAAGAATTTGTCACTGTGCAGTTTGACCATTTTCTTTCTACGACTTCTGTCTTTATTGGATGAAGCTAACTTTGTTTTTTGAGGACATACGGTGGAATTTATTGTTAATGAAACAATAGCTTCTCGGCCCTCACACATGACAGTGAGATTAATCTTGTAATTCATGAACTTACACTGACAGAATCTTCCTCTTCATTTGCTCGTCAGTTTGACTCTGACAGACTCTTTGTATGCTGGTAAAGAACCTGCCTTAACCTCTCGCTTATGCATATTCACATTTTCTTTCATGAAAGTTTTATTTAAACAGCTGCTTTGTAGGCTGTTAAGTCTTATTGTTTTGCTAAGCAATTCCATGTCAATTGTATTGTCTTAAATGAAAAGTATTTATTTACTTGTATTTTCCTTTACTGCTGTTTATTTTCAAAGACAGGATGTCACATTTTGTTGTAGTTGTACTTGTTCATTCATTACTGTTAGTGATATTAATTATGTTGGTTTATCTATTTCTTTGATAGCTGAAGATAGTTTTGTTGCCTGATTATTTTGCTCCCTCTTATGTTATTGCATGCAAAAAAAGATGTCATTGGTAGTTTACAAACCCTTCCGAGACACATTTTCATTTGAAATCTAGTTTAACACAGATTATTGTATTCATGATTTGTATTCATACATAAAATGAGCAACATTCAAGCCCCTAATAGTAATAATTTAAGAAATGATGGATTGGGTAATAGCAGAAGCCAGAGAATCTGCAATTGGAGGTATTTTTACCAATCAACTTTGGCCATCTGCCGAGCAGCAAACCTCCATCTTTATAAAACACTGATCCTCCAGAAACGTGGAAAGGGAGAAAGAGGGACGTGGAGGCATGCAGTGAGAAACGTGAGGAAGAAAGAAAGCCAGCAGAGGAAGAATAACCAAAATAATTGATCATGTGTTCAGGGGGAGTCGAAGGGGGGAGGGGGTTAGATGCATTGAAACACACCGGAAAATTTGATGGAAAATTGGACAATCAAACGCACACACAAACAGAAAGCAGACAATTTCAGAGGGTTGTACAGACGTCTAATCGATTTAATTTCCCTCATTCTCAGCTGAAGCAGCACACACTGGGAATGACAGCAGGGTACATTATGAATACTGTAATCGAAGGAAACATCTCAGATGTCTCTGGCATGTTAATATTGAATAATCCCTCACTTATTTCTCTCTCACACGCACACTTTCTCTGACTCTCAGATTTATTGACGGAATGAAAATCCAGGCTGCTAAAAGAACAAATTAGAGGGTTGGAGAAAGAACACTTTGCCTGCAGGGCGAGGGGACTTCAATTACAATGGAGAGTCATGTTTGGCAAAAAACTAAATAAATAAATAAACATAATCATAATTCAAAAAAAATATACAATAAAAATTGTCTGGTGGATTTGCCGCTCGCCTCTCCCCAAGAATCAATTTGTCATATTCAGGGACGTACGTATATGAGAAGCAATCTATTTCACACTATGAAAGAATTACTCATTTCCAATTTTCCTTGTTGACATTTGAGCCGTAGGGGTGGGGGCAGTGTGTGTGTGTGTGTGTGTGTGTGTGTGTGTGTGTGTGTGTGTGTGTGTGTGTGTGTGTGTGTGTGTGTGTGTGTGTGTGTGTGTGTGCGTGCATAGCAGCAGTGTTGATGTCTCTTCCTTAAATCCTTGTCATCCTTGACTTCTGCTTTCATCTATTTATTTATTTTCACTTACACCACCAAAAATTTTTTTGAACACACACTCCCGTCCCCATGATGAAACGTAAATAATGCAAAAGAATTTTAAAAAAAATTGTCAATCACCTCAATTAAGAATTCCAATATGTTATTTCCATGGCCAAAAGTTCAATCAATATTTGTGAACATGCGTCTCCCCCCCCCCCCCCCTCCGCCCCCAACTGGGGTCAATTAATCATCAAATACTATTTGCATATTTACAGTGGGGCTAAACTAAGCTGATTACTGCTAGTCCATAGCCGCTGATTCAACAGGGCTTATGCTGCGATATAATGTGATGAGGATTTGGGGAAAACGGCTTTAGAGTGATCTGATTGGCTCTCATCCCTGAAAACCAAAACAACAGAGTGCAACATCAATGACCTTCACAAAATACCTCGCCGTTGTGTAAACGCCCACGACTGCAGAAATTGATTATGTCCGCTCACCTGGCATTTTCTCACTATTCTTCTACTTCCTGTCAATCTGTGTACATACCAGGATCATAAAAACATACTCAAAGTGGTGTCAATAAAGGCTTTTAAAAACATGTTTAGGGTAGTCACGCAAGGTGTTGCGTTGGCCAGTAAAATACATGCAAGCACACATTTCAGGTAGCTTAATATTTAATAAGAGTGCTAGTTACGTATCGTAACTCTAGATTTTATGAGTATAGGCGTACTCCTCTAGGAGCTGTCGTTATTTGGTTTATGTCCACTCGCATGCTCAGTTGTGAAGATTTGTTTTGCTCCTTCATCTGCACTTGCGATATAAAAGCACTGTGTGACCATATTACTGCTCCCAATTTAAACCAGCATCCTTTCAGCTGGAGTAGGTGGAACCAGAGGGGCCCACAGCTTAGAGGGCTATGCCTATACTCAGAAAATTTGTTTTGTATCGTAACTCCAAATTCTATATTTTTTTCTTTTCCCTTTAAAAGTTTTTGCTATTGAGTAAAGGGCGAAGCTGATGACATCTGATAAGCCTTTGAACATATTCATCTGTTTCTTCAACTGGATTTCCTGGATCGTATTTCATCACCATTACCTTAAACAACACACAACGCTATTTTTGGTCTGAATCCCCCCCTACTTTTATTCTATTTTTTTAGCTTTTTACTGACTGTTTTTAATGTTTAAATGAATGTTCTTAAATGTTTTCAAATCTTCTTTTCTTTTGCATTATGTTTTGATGCTTTTAATGGTTTTATGTGAAGCACTTTGAATTGACTTGTTGTTGAAATTTGCTATACAAATAAACTTGCCTTGCCTTACAGAGTATTTGTTCTTTCAGTTGGATTAAAAAAAATGACCTTATTGCAACAAATGGTATGGCTTTACTTAAATCTATGGATTATGGTCTGAGGGGGCATACTTTTATTTTTTATGTTTACCATCACCCACCTCCTGCACTTTCCATAGAAACTAAAAGCAGTCCTTGTTCACAACAAATATCAATTTTATAAATTTGACAACATTTTGATTAATTTGATACAGACATTCATATCTGAAGACAGTAAATCTTAGTGAAGCTTAGCGGAAGTTCAGTCAGGAAGACTCTCTTTACACTCATTCACAAATCTTTCCTTCATCAGCTGATTGTTTTAACATACTACGTCACAATGGAATCCAATCACCAAAAACTCTTCAGTATTCATTTCATCATGCATGTGTAAGACATTATTGTTTTACTCTAATGAATTCTCTCCTGATTTAAATTACTTTGGCAGTCCCTGACTTTTCATCTTCTACCACAAAGCACATGTTTACATGGTAAACGTCCTAATCTAACCATGGTGACATTAACTAACATTAGCAATATGTTACATTGCATGTATATCTTAGTATCATTTGATACAAAACTATCAATATGTATACATATCATGTCATTTACAAGATAGAGTTCTAATTTTCTCACTTCTGAGACATCTATTACACCCTATGAACCAGATGTTGGACTTTTCTTCTGCATCTCATGTCTCTCCCATTTTTCCTCTCACCCCAAACACCCTTTGTCTTTAGTCACCTCTCTACTCCTCAAATTACCTCCTTTTTTTTTTTATTCTCTCACCCTCCTCTATCCTCGTCCTGCTTCATAAAATGGGGCGGGGAGAAGAGGGAGAATTACGCTGGGATTAGGTCTCAGATGGTTTTAATTCCACCTCCTGAAATGAGATCCATGCCGTAACCAAAGAGAATGCCGCTCACATCCCTCACACGCACACACACAGAATACGAAATCATACTGTCCTCTATTTATATCTGTGATTGTGTGGGATAGAATAGTAGAAGAAGAAATTTGTTTACATATCAAAATATTTCAGTAAAATTGTCTGAATGAACTCTTAGATAATTAAAAATGAATACTTGATTGGTGTTAAAATCATCTCATCTTAACAATTATCACAGGTTGTTCACACTTGGAGTAGTATATTCATATCAAATTGTCCTGTCACATTTATTTTGAAATGTGTTTTATATTTTTTGTATTTTATTGCAAAAACAAAACTAAAACTGTTATGTCTCCTAAGTTATGTTTTCCTTGTGTTATCAGTTATCCTGTTTTTTATCCCACCTGTGTCTAATCACCTACACCTCCCAGTGTATTTAAGCCCTGTGTTTCCCTGTCTATGTGCCAGTTCATCGCGGTCCTCTGTGTCAAGTGGTTTAGAGATTTGCCATGTGTTATGTTCCCCGTTTCTCTGATCTCTGCCTGTTTTTCATCGACCATGATTTTTGCCTGATCCCTGCTGGATTTGTTTGCCTGTTCTGACTGCCTGTGTAAAATTTCCTTTTTTCAAATTTGCATTTCCCTTTTTGATCGAGCAGTAGCTAGATACTTGCTTTAACCAAAGCAACAGTTATTTTGTTGTAGCAGCCCTGAAGGAACGTAAGCTATGAATGGATTTTGACTGGGAATTGCAGAAGGATCTGCTGGTGCAGCCTCGGGCTTCACTGCCCCAGCTGTCCAGGCTAACCCACAGTGGAACTACAGCGGCCTGATGTACTCCGCCCATCTGGCACTGAATCCTTGTAAGGGCAACAGACTGCTGCCCGGGCTGCACAGCATAGAGGATGTTCCCACGGTAACTTACTGGGTGCTGTGTCACGACTCGTTGGACTGACAGGCTTATAGTGATACATTAAACACAGGAGGTTCATTCTCATCCAGAGCCTGCTGTGACTATTTCTAAGAAATCTTGCAAGAACATTGTTTTATTGCTAACTCAACTGACTCCCCAATAGAAAGAAAATGTTTCCCATCACGTCCCCAAATTAGTAATAGATCCATATCTGCCCTATTTCAAAATTTTGTAAATGAGGTCTGGATGCTTCCTCATTAACACCTAATCATGAATAAGGTAAGGAAGTGTTCAAAAATATAACCCTGCCAACCACACGCAGACTTATTTAAAGGACAAACACAAACTGCTCTTTCTGTGATGAATATTCAGAAGCAGTTCACCTATTTCTGCATTGTTCTCACCATAAGCAATTGTGGCAAGACGTTTGCATATTTTTTAAGAAAAGACATTTTTTTATCAAAATGTGTTAATTTATAAAATATATGCATCTATATATAGATAGAGAGATGTTTTCCTAAATGAAACTAATTTCTAATTTGTCTAACAAAAATGGTAAGACACTTGTCTTACCATACCATGGCTTGTGTAATATACCCCTGGCTCTTATGTTATTGTTCTATCTGTATTCTATCCCCTATACTGAATCTGTTTTATGTTCTTTTGTCTATTTTCTACGAGTGTAGAATATGACACCATGTGTTGGTTTTCCTTCTGTCCTCAATTTTTTGAGTGACTAGCCGCCACTGACCCACACAGACCTTGAGAGGGACCAGACAATGCTCAGGTAATGGTGGAACAGTGATCTTTCACTTCCAAAACTGACACAGCTTGGCTTCATGGTTTATGATTGAAAAGAGTGTGTAAAATCATGCAGCAGAAAGAAACTTCATTGCAGACAGTAACAGAGTTGAAAACGTCGAAATTGTAATTGTATTGTGTGTGTGAGAGAGAGAGACCATTTAACACCGTTCAATTTTATCATGGGTGAACATGTGGAGTTTTACTGCCTCCCAGTGGCAACATAGGGACAGAGTTCACCGTGTGTGTGTGTGTGTGTGTGTGTGCGTGTGTGTTTATATAACAATGGTGTGGCGACATAAATCCGTTTACACAGTCACATTGTTGGGACTCGCCTTTCTACTGGCGAGAAAATTAACATCCCCATAACATAAATCATGAAGTGTGAAGTCTTAGTTTAAAGTTAGGGCGAGGTTAGGTTTGTGTTATGGTATTAGTCAAGCAAGTTATGGTTAAAGTTACAGTAAGAGTCCAGGAAATTTATGTAAGTCAAGTAATGTCCTCTAAAGTGATCGAAGCAAGATAAATTACGACAGAGGCAGATAGGGTGTACTTGAGAAACATAGCAATAGAAAAGAACTGAAAGGAAGCGGGTTAAGAAGAGGTAGAAAAATATGCAGACAGGGTACAGGCTTGGTCACACTTGAAATGGTTTCAGCAAATATTGGCTCCAACTCTCATTCACTCAACAAATTTAAGAATGTGTGTGGCAAAGATATTGAGTCCATCCAGTTTGAGAGACAGGGTGAGATTGACCTATTGTCCAGAAAATATTGATTGATTTTTATGTTGATTGATTTCTTGTTAATACAACTGTGTGGGGAAAGAAAACAAGCGGCAGAGTAAAATACATATGTGTGGATATGAGTGCAGGGACATTGATAGACAATTTAAAAAAATACTCTACCCATGTTATTTCCGGTCTGGTCTACTTTTTGCCAGGGTTTGAGGGTACATTTTTCCAGACCAGT